>CM070444.1:25596429-25736429 GCA_036324595.1 Champsocephalus gunnari
GTCCAGGCTCTCGTCACCTCACGCCTAGACTACTGCAGCTCCCTCCTGGCTGGTCTCCCTGCATGTGCCATCCGACCTCTGCAGCTCATCCAGAATGCATCATAGCTGGAGATTTCAACCACGCAGACTGGAAGACAGTTCTCTCAAAGTGTGTACAACACGTACACAATGTGCTACCAGGGGTACACACCCACTGGATAAGGCCAAACATCAAGAAGGGATTTAAGTCTGTGCCAGTACCACATAGGGCAGTCAGATCACCTGTCCATCCTTTGAACCCCGGCATACCCCCCTGGCAGGAGGAAAACTCAACCCACCACAAAGACTGTTGAAACATGGCCTGAAGGAGCTTCCTCGCAGCTACAGGATGGCTTCGAAAGGACTAACTGGGATATTCTTGAGGTTCAGGACTTGGAGGAGTACGCATCGACTGTACTCTGCGATATACAGAACGGTGTGAATAATGTGACTGTTGAAAAACGGATTCAGATGTACCCCAACCGAGGAAAGCTGCAGGCCCTGACGGCGTGACGGGATCTTCAACCTGTCACTCTCCAAGTCCATCATCCCTTCGTGCCTGAAATCTGCCACGATCATCCCTCTGCCGAAAGAAACCATCACCTCCGGCCTCGACGACGACCGTCCGGTAGCGCATCAAAACCACACTCCCTCCTTCGGCCCAAATCAGTTTGCGTATAGAGCAAACAGGTCCACAGAGGATGCCATCGCCACTGTCCTTCACAGTGCACTGTCCTTCAGAGTGCACTGTCCTTCAGAGTGCACTGTCCTTCACAGTGCACTGTCCTTCACAGTGCACTGTCACCTCTCCCCCACCCTCACCTCTCCTCCACCCTCACCTCTCCTCCACCCTCACGTCTCCTCCACCCTCACCTCTCCTCCACCCTCACCTCACCTCCACCCTCACCTCTCCTCCACCCTCACCTCTCCTCCACCTCACCTCTCCTCTACCCTCACCTCTCCTCCACCCTCACGTCTCCTCCACCTCACCTCTCCTCCACCCTCACCTCACCTCCACCCTCACGTCTCCTCCACCCTCACCTCTCCTCCACCGTCACCTCTCCTCCACCCTCACGTCTCCTCCACCCTCACCTCTCCTCCACCCTCACCTCTCCTCCACCCGTCACCTCTCCTCCACCCTCACGTCTCCTCCACCCTCACCTCTCCTCCCCCCTCACCTCTCCTCCACCCTCACCTCTCCTCCACCCTCACCTCTCCTCCACCCTCACGTCTCCTCCACCCTCACCTCTCCTCCACCGTCACCTCTCCTCCACCCTCACGTCTCCTCCACCCTCACCTCTCCTCCACCCTCACGTCTCCTCCACCCTCACCTCTCCTCCACCGTCACCTCTCCTCCACCCTCACGTCTCCTCCACCCTCACCTCTCCTCCCCCCTCACCTCTCCTCCACCCTCACCTCTCCTCCACCCTCACCTCTCCTCCACCCTCACCTCTCCTCCACCCTCACCTCTCCTCCACCCTCACGTCTCCTCCACCCTCACCTCTCCTCCACCCTCACGTCTCCTCCACCCTCACCTCTCCTCCACCGTCACCTCTCCTCCACCCTCACGTCTCCTCCACCCTCACCTCTCCTCCCCCCTCACCTCTCCTCCACCCTCACCTCTCCTCCACCCTCACGTCTCCTCCACCCTCACCTCTCCTCCACCCTCACCTCTCCTCCACCCTCACGTCTCCACCTCTCCTCCACCCTCACCTCTCCTCCACCCTCACGTCTCCTCCACCCTCACCTCTCCTCCACCCTCACCTCTCCTCCACCCTCACGTCTCCTCAGACCGATAATAATATTATATTATTATCGGTTATCGGTATCGGTCTTGAGAAGCAGGAAGTTATCGATCGTTTCAAAAAACCAATATCGTGCATCCTAGTTCCCGCCTCAGTTCCTCGGCACCCACATCGCTGAAGATCTATCCCGGTCTGTCAACACCACAGCATCTGTGAAAAGGCCCAGCAGCGACTCCACCTCCTGAGCATCCTCAGGAGCACCTGGAGGAGAAGCTTCTGGTGTCTTTCTACCGCTGCTCCATAGAGAGAGTGCGGGCGTATTGCCTCACCGCGTGGCGTGCCAGCTGCTCCGAAGAGGACCCTTCAGAGGGTTCACAGCCCAGAAGGTCATCGGCTGCTCGCCGCCTTCTGGAGGAGCTCTTCAGCCGACGCTGCCTCAACAGAGCAAACTAATTGCAGACGCTTCACCCCGGACACTTCCTGTTTGCTCGTCTGCCCTCCGGTCGACGTACGGGTCGATCCAATCAAGGACAAACCGACTGAACAACCGTTTCTACCCCGGAGCCATACGAGAACTGAACAGTTACAACTGCACTACTTTTTAATAGTTTATTAACTAATGATCGACATCAGAGAAGCAACATATCATCCCTGTGTTTTTATATTGTAAACTGTATGTAAATAATGTGCGGGCCTGTCTGCATGTTGGTATGGATGTGTGAGCATATGTTTATGTAAGTATATGTTTATATAGATATATATTTATTCGTTTTATGTGGAAATGCACATAAAACCTGGTGTACCTGGTGCGATGACAATAAAGGAAGTATATTCTATTCTACAGCCAGCTGAGGAGCACTTGACATGTGTGGCTCTATGAAGCCTGATGTACTTTATGATTCTGTTTTCGTCTTGTGTCTTGTTGGTCGAACGCACTTATTGTAAGTCGCTTTGGATAAAAGCGTCAGCTAAATGCGATGTACAAAGACATAACGGGACACTGGGTGATTAGAGAATTATATTTACAGTTATAGGCAACATTTCTAAGATAAAAGGAGGTCTGACATTGGACAGCCGTGAGCTCAGGAATCGCTTCTGAAATATATGATAAATATCTGACCCGTCTCTTTGGTCCCATTCTGTCCTTAGATGAAATAAAAGAAGTTAAAAGAAAATAAAGTTAAATACAAATAAATGACAATTTTTAATTTAAATTAAAGTATAAATAAAATAAATAAAGTAAAAATAATCAAGAAAATTAAATAATATAAAAAAATCATGAAATAAAATGGAAATAAAGTAAAGTTACATTTCAACATTTAAATAGACGAAAAAACGCCTACGAAAATAAATAAAGCAATATACTAATAATAGTAATATAATAAAATAAAATGTGTATTAAATACAATAAAATAAATAACATAATACATTTTTTAAACAATGCCTTCACAATAACAACATGTATGAATAATCTGCCATTTGGAGTTCAGATTGTTTGCTCTGATTTTCCATGTATTTTACTTCCCACTAACCCTCTTCCTCTTCCTCTTCCTCCTCCCCAGATTCCTGGCGCTGACCCAGTTCAGCCCGATCCACGCCCGGAAAGCGTTCCCGTGTTTCGACGAGCCGGTGTACAAAGCCACGTTCTCCGTGGCGCTGCGGCACGACGCTCGGTACGCGGCGCTCAGCAACATGCCGGAGGAGCGGCGCGTGCTGGAGGAGGACGCCTCCGTCACCACGAGGTTCAGCCGCACGCCCAGGATGTCCACCTACTACCTGGCCTGGGCCGTGTGCAACTTCACCTTCCGGGAGACCACCAGCGACACCGGAGTCACGGTCAGTGAACGCACCACGTTAGGTGCCCTTTAATCTGTTCGGGTTCAAAACGCATAAAACGAAGGTCAACATTGTGATTATTCCACTACAAATACATGTTTTGGTGACTTTAATGTGCAACTTCACCTCCAGGGAACGGTCAGTGAACGCAGTAACAGCTGATAGGGGTTCCTTTAATGCACCTTGTATATATAATAATGCAGGGAAATGTTGCTTTTATCAGAATACCTTTATTGGTCCCACAGAGGGGACACATGTACATTTGTTACAGCAGAAAAGAGCCAAAGATAGCTTAATGCTAACTTAGCATTCACACCAGCCTTGTTTGGTCCGGTTGAATCAAACCCTGGTGCGGTTCGTTTGGGTCGGTGTGAACGCAGACCTCTGAAGTGAACTAAACAACCGGACTCCGGTCTCTGGTCTCGGAGCGCGTGCTAGTGAACTCTGGAGCGGTTCATCGCTGGTGTGAACGCAGTCCGCACCAAAACATAGGAAGCGTAGTATTTACGTGTCACAAGAACGCGGATGTCTTCAAAGATCTTTAGCGAAAGAGTCTTTCAAGACATCCGCGTTGTTTAGTTAAAGAGTAAAGCAGAATTAAGTGTTGAACAGTGTCGTGTAAAATAAAAATTCTCCGTCAGCTACATAAAAGTAAGAACACCTGTCCTCGGTGAAACGTCTCTCGTGGATAAGCAGGAAAAGAACACCGACAGGCTGATCAGGAGCCCGACGCGAGGCGGAGGGATCTAGATCGGCATGAAGGTGTTCTTTTCCCCATAATGACCGCGCTGCTGCACATTATCCCGCTTATTACACATGGCCACATTCTCAACAAAGTAACGACATGACTCCCAATATTAATTTTAATGCTTTTGTGGATTTAGAAAATTATTTTATTGATTTAAAAAATAGTTGTATTTACATTTACATGCATCCGCTAAGAAAAATAGTCCGTTGTCACTGTTTGAAGTAACGTAGCAACGGCAGGAACTGCTTCGATAGCGTTTTTGAGGAGCTTCATGATTACAGATTTGAAAAAAATCGTTGCTTGCTGATGTCAAACCTTGGGAAGTATCTAGATATCCCTGCCCTGATGCCAAAGGAACCGCCAACTGAATAGGCCTATGTGTCGCCGGTTGATGTCTATGTCTGGACCGCTGCGTAACAAGGAGGGTTTCTGCCCGTTACTTCTCCGCTGCTTTCTTGTCGCTCTTGTCTTGTCAGTTAGAAACTGTATTCAGTTAAATCGAAAGGACTTGTTTGTGCAGATGTGAGCGTCCTTAACAACGGTCAATAAATCCTTGACAGCGGTCTGTCTGTTCTGGATTAAAAACGTGTCACGTGTTTTGAATTGACCAATCAGAATCGAGTATTCAACAAAGCCATGTAATAATGTTTTTTAACGGACGTTGTCTGATTATATAATCATATGTCTGTTGATCTCCAGACTAACAGCAGCATGAGAATAACCTGCCGAAAGTGCCGATGCTCCATGGCGGAGGCTCCGGTAGAAATTGCGGGATTTGCGTTTGTACCCTCTAATGTCTGACCAATGGGTGAACAGCATTTCCGTGCACATGACTTGTGTTTAAAGTTTATAGTTTGAGTTTTGCTGTGTGAACGCAAACCGAACCTTCTGAAACATGTACTGTCGTCTGGTGCGCACAAGAGAGCGGACTATTAGGTGTGAATGCGACCTAAGACAGTTAGCTAACAGTTCTGAAGATATGTATATAATAATGCAGATCTAATGCAGGGAAAGGAAAACATACGGGTTTTTTGTGGCTTGTCTTTTCTATTACAATTTACACACAGATTAAAATATATATCATAAAGAGGACAATAAAAAAAGGAAAGACATTGTGATTTACGTATCTAATCATCTCAATGCAGAGAAATGTTGCTTTTTAGGCTAAACATGATAGTTTTAAGCGACATTTCTGTGCTCTCAGACATGGATTAAGTTTCACTACTTAAAACAAAACTTAATATATTCAGAGAATCACTTAAATGTGTGGCACCTTCCTCCGCATGACGACTGGCTCTAGAGCTCTGTAACGGCTCTTTGTCTCCAGATGTTACAGTAAGTCGGATAACGGCAGTATTTAAACGGCAATCAAGATCCAACTCCAGATTACTTTGGTTTCTTTATTAGAGATAATTAACTTCGGTACCGAGAGCAACGCGCTTTCATGTCGTCCTTTTCTCCCAGCTGATCGCTCCTAACATGTGGAAATGGATAAGCATGCTCCAATTTAATAACACTACTGTAATATTAAAACAAATTCAACACACACTTCTGCCTTTGATTCAGTCAGTCACCATGGCAACTGTGCTTTGTTTTAGACTATATTATATATAACATTTTAGCACCATTGACACTAAGCAGAATTAGCCGTTAGCATCGTTCACATTGTATTCATTGACGTACAGACAGGTATCTCTAATTTACAACGCTAGATATAGTGAGTTACTGGGTGTTTCTCAATGTCGAGGACGCTTCCTTGGTAGGACAAGTCCCTCCGAGTCAGATGCTTCAGAAGTGAGACAAGAATCCTTCCTAGCCTCGGAAAACAGAGAATGGTGGAACAGGCTAACAGGTGTGCGTCATATGAGAGGCCCCGCCCTTAAATGGAGCGCGATTTCCGCCAAATATTTGGAAATTGGTCCGGTGCGCAAAGCATTGTGGGGATTTTAAGACCGTGGAGGATACACATGTGCAGCCTCGAAAATGTCCCGCTACGAAGTACGCCGGCCTCGGTAGAATTCCAAGCATCCTGGACATTGGAACAGTGGGACTCGATGACGTAGCATCCTTGAAATAGTGGCTTTGGAGCATCCTTCCTAGACATTGAGAAACACCCACTGTGTGGACTCTGCTTTGTTTTTGCCTATATTTCTTAACATATTAGCACATGTTCACCATTGACACGTAGCAGAATTAGCCGTTAGCATCTCCTCTGGGCATCATAACTATTAACAACCTTTGATTAACTTTTAAAACTGAATAAAACCTAAACACGTGATAATTCTAAGGCAGGTTCTGCAGTTAGAAATAGTTGACTTTCCTCTGGTTTCTCTGTGTGTTCAGTGGCGTTTACCAGCAGCGGATTAGAGATAATGATAACAGTGTGAAAGTGAAGGTCGCGCTGAATCTGAAAATATACGTATCGTGTGTGTTCACGTCGAACTGAGTCATGGCTCCACACGCAAGTGGATTTCTGTCTAATTGCTGTAATTGGACGCTGAGGGTTTTAATTGAGACCCAGCTGCTGCGCCGATAAGCTTCTAAACTACAATGAATGACCTGCAGGTGTCTTTAAGCACCTGAACGCACCTGTCCCTTTAACCTCACAACGTTTCCCTGCAACACCGGGAGATAACATTTAATCCCAATTTATAATTCAATCTAAAAGTCAAGTAAAGCTGATCGCTGCATTTCCGAGTATTCAAATAGCTTAGATATATACAACACAATTTAACTTTTTATTTTAATATAAATATTTGTATTATATGCATTAATGGGTTTTCCAGGACATCCCTGACGTTCCCGTTTCCCCTCGGCCGACGCTTATTGAAGCTGGCGTTCCAAGGTCTGAGAGGGATTAGAGAATAATCGGTGATTCAAACGCTTCCTGCTCTGAGAAATATCACTCCGAGACATTACGCCGTTCATCGAGCGCCCTGCCGCCGGGAGCATCATCACGATAATTCAACGGATGGTCAAAACCACCTTTGACTGGACGCTGCAGTTAAAGCGCGTAAACTAAATCCTCACAGACTCTGAGTCAAAAGTGAAAATGATCTCGCTCAACCGTCAAATGTCGCTTCCTCACAGGTTTTCCCGCCCGAAGCAAATCTTAATTAAAATCAATCAAGTTGCAAGAAAAACAAACCGTTAGTCTTACGTACGTTCAGAAATAAGAAGTGACTTTTGGGTAATTTATTTGTATTTGATTACAGGTTTACATTTAGACGTTTTGCGAACAGGAATCAGCTGTTTTTCAAATGTATTATTTAAAAGGTTATTTATGTGTTGTTAAATCTACTGGCCTTTAAAGGTCTACATACGATAATGACAAGGGTTTTACTATTTATTTATTTTTGTATTTTATGGAAATGTTAAGGTCTTCATTTAAAATACTTTTTTGGAGATTTTAATCATAATAATAATGCATTTTATTTATAGAGCGCTTTTCTAGTAACTCAAAGACACTTCACAAAGTAAATATTCATACGAACAACACGTAGAATACAGAAAGCACAGCTGAGCGTTACGTAACGAAGCATCCGTTTGAAGACGAGATTTAATTGAGGGTGTTTGTATTGGAGGAACAGAGTGTGTGTGTGTGTGTGTGTGTGTGTGTGTGTGTGTGTGTGTAGTCTAGCATTACTATACTTGTGGGGACCTACATCTGTTTACATAGTCACGTGTGGGGACTGGCTCCCTTATGGGGACAAAATGGTGTGTGTGTGTGTGTGTGTGTGTGTGTGTGTGTGTGTGTGTGTGTGTGTGTGTGTGTGTGTGTGTGTGTGTGTGTGTGTGTGTGTGTGTGTGTGTGTGTGTGTGGTGTGTGTGTGTGTGTGTGTGTGTGTGTGTGTGTGTGTGTGTGTGTGTGTGTGTGTGTGTGTGTGTGTGTGGTGTGTGTGTGTGTGTGTGTGTGTGTGTGTGTGTGTGTGTGTGTGTGTGTGTGTGTGTGTGTGTGTGGTGTGTGTGTGTGTGTGTGTGTGTGTGTGTGTGTGTGTGTGGTGTGTGTGTGTGTGTGTGTGTGTGTGTGTGTGGTGTGTGTGTGTGTGTGTGTGTGTGTGTGTGTGTGTGTGTGTGTGTGTGTGTGTGTGGTGTGTGTGTGTGTGTGTGTGTGTGTGTGTGTGTGTGTGTGTGTGTGTGTGTGTGTGTGTGTGTGGTGTGTGTGTGTGTGTGTGTGTGTGTGTGTGTGTGTGTGTGTGTGTGTGTGTGTGTGTGTGTGTGTGTGTAACCTGCTCTTGAGATCTGAGGTGTTTCTGTTGGACTGTTTAAATCAGAATATTGTGCAGGAGCGTTCAGGTCCTCTGTGTTTTACAGCGCTCGGATTAAAACTTGTTGGAGCCTGAAGGCACCACAGCCTGTCTGTTTGGAGAGCGTCCTCCTCCTCCTCCTCTTCTTCCTCCTCCTCCTCCTCCTCCTCCTCCTCCTCCTCCTCCAGCTTCATATGTCGTAATGAAACAAAGCAAAATGTCTTCTTCATCTCCTTTGAAGCAGATTCTCTGACGGACGCATTCTTCTCGGCCTCTTTTTAGAAAACACTCAGAATAAAAACAGAATGTTCCCGAGCTGCAGAAAGCATGATCACCGGACACAAAGGAGACATACTACATACTGATATACACCTGAACATCAGCAGGAGAGGACTCTTTAAAGTAGAGACACTACGTACTGATATACACCTGAACATCAGCAGGAGAGGACTCTTTAAAGTAGAGACACTGCATACTGATATACACCTGAACATCAGCAGGAGAGGACTCTTTAAAGTAGAGACACTACGTACTGATATACACCTGAACATCAGCAGGAGAGGACTCTTTAAAGTAGAGACACTACGTACTGATATACACCTGAACATCAGCAGGAGAGGACTCTTTAAAGTAGAGACACTGCATACTGATATACACCTGAACATCAGCAGGAGAGGACTCTTTAAAGTAGAGACACTACATACTGATATACACCTGAACATCAGCAGGAGAGGACTCTTTAAAGTAGAGACACTACACACTGATATACACCTGAACACCAGCAGGAGAGGACTCTTTAAAGTAGAGACACTACACACTGATATACACCTGAACATCAGCAGGAGAGGACTCTTTAAAGTAGAGACACTACATACTGATATACACCTGAACATCAGCAGGAGAGGACTCTTTAAAGTAGAGACACTACATACTGATATACACCTGAACATCAGCAGGAGAGGACTCTTTAAAGTAGAGACACTACATACTGATATACACCTGAACATCAGCAGGAGAGGACTCTTTAAAGTAGAGACACTACATACTGATATACACCTGAACATCAGCAGGAGAGGACTCTTTAAAGTAGAGACACTACATACTGATATACACCTGAACATCAGCAGGAGAGGACTCTTTAAAGTAGAGACACTACATACTGATATACACCTGAACATCAGCAGGAGAGGACTCTTTAAAGTAGAGACACTACATACTGATATACACCTGAACATCAGCAGGAGAGGACTCTTTAAAGTAGAGACACTACATACTGAGATACACCTGAACATCAGCAGGAGAGGACTCTTTAAAGTAGAGACACTACATACTGATATACACCTGAACATCAGCAGGAGAGGACTCTTTAAAGTAGAGACACTACATACTGATATACACCTGAACATCAGCTGGAGAGGACTCTTTAAAGTAGAGACACTACATACTGATATACACCTGAACATCAGCTGGAGAGGACTCTTTAAAGTAGAGACACTACATACTGATATACACCTGAACATCAGCAGGAGAGGACTCTTTAAAGTAGAGACACTACATACTGATATACACCTGAACATCAGCAGGAGAGGACTCTTTAAAGTAGAGACACTACATACTGATATACACCTGAACATCAGCAGGAGAGGACTCTTTAAAGTAGAGACACTACATACTGATATACACCTGAACATCAGCAGGAGAGGACTCTTTAAAGTAGAGACACTACATACTGATATACACCTGAACATCAGCAGGAGAGGACTCTTTAAAGTAGAGACACTACATACTGATATACACCTGAACATCAGCAGGAGAGGACTCTTTAAAGTAGAGACACTACATACTGATATACACCTGAACATCAGCAGGAGAGGACTCTTTAAAGTAGAGACACTACATACTGATATACACCTGAACATCAGCAGGAGAGGACTCTTTAAAGTAGAGACACTACATACTGATATACACCTGAACATCAGCAGGAGAGGACTCTTTAAAGTAGAGACACTACATACTGATATACACCTGAACATCAGCAGGAGAGGACTCTTTAAAGTAGAGACACTACATACTGATATACACCTGAACATCAGCAGGAGAGGACTCTTTAAAGTAGAGACACTACATACTGATATACACCTGAACATCAGCAGGAGAGGACTCTTTAAAGTAGAGACACTACATACTGATATACACCTGAACACCAGCAGGAGAGGACTCTTTAAAGTAGAGACACTACATACTGATATACACCTGAACACCAGCAGGAGAGGACTCTTTAAAGTAGAGACACTACATACTGATATACACCTGAACACCAGCAGGAGAGGACTCTTTAAAGTAGAGACACTACATACTGATATACACCTGAACACCAGCAGGAGAGGACTCTTTAAAGTAGAGACACTACATACTGATATACACCTGAACACCAGCAGGAGAGGACTCTTTAAAGTAGAGACACTACATACTGATATACACCTGAACACCAGCAGGAGAGGACTCTTTAAAGTAGAGACACTACATACTGATATACACCTGAACACCAGCAGGAGAGGACTCTTTAAAGTAGAGACACTACATACTGATATACACCTGAACACCAGCAGGAGAGGACTCTTTAAAGTAGAGACACTACATACTGATATACACCTGAACACCAGCAGGAGAGGACTCTTTAAAGTAGAGACACTACATACTGATATACACCTGAACACCAGCAGGAGAGGACTCTTTAAAGTAGAGACACTACATACTGATATACACCTGAACACCAGCAGGAGAGGACTCTTTAAAGTAGAGACACTACATACTGATATACACCTGAACACCAGCAGGAGAGGACTCTTTAAAGTAGAGACACTACATACTGATATACACCTGAACATCAGCAGGAGAGGACTCTTTAAAGTAGAGACACTACATACTGATATACACCTGAACATCAGCAGGAGAGGACTCTTTAAAGTAGAGACACTACATACTGATATACACCTGAACATCAGCAGGAGAGGACTCTTTAAAGTAGAGACACTACATACTGATATACACCTGAACATCAGCAGGAGAGGACTCTTTAAAGTAGAGACACTACATACTGATATACACCTGAACATCAGCAGGGGAGGACTCTTTAAAGTAGAGACACTACATACTGATATACACCTGAACATCAGCAGGAGAGGACTCTTTAAAGTAGAGACACTACATACTGATATACCTGAACACCAGCAGGAGAGGACTCTTTAAAGTAGAGACACTACATACTGATATACACCTGAACATCAGCAGGAGAGGACTCTTTAAAGTAGAGACACTACATACTGATATACACCTGAACATCAGCAGGAGAGGACTCTTTAAAGTAGAGACACTACATACTGATATACACCTGAACATCAGCAGGAGAGGACTCTTTAAAGTAGAGACACTACATACTGATATACACCTGAACATCAGCAGGAGAGGACTCTTTAAAGTAGAGACACTACATACTGATATACACCTGAACATCAGCAGGAGAGGACTCTTTAAAGTAGAGACACTACATACTGATATACACCTGAACATCAGCAGGAGAGGACTCTTTAAAGTAGAGACACTACATACTGATATACACCTGAACATCAGCAGGAGAGGACTCTTTAAAGTAGAGACACTACATACTGATATACCTGAACACCAGCAGGAGAGGACTCTTTAAAGTAGAGACACTACATACTGATATACACCTGAACATCAGCAGGAGAGGACTCTTTAAAGTAGAGACACTACATACTGATATACACCTGGACATCAGCAGGAGAGGACTCTTTAAAGTAGAGACACTACATACTGATATACACCTGAACATCAGCAGGAGAGGACTCTTTAAAGTAGAGACACTACATACTGATATACACCTGAACATCAGCAGGAGAGGACTCTTTAAAGTAGAGACACTACATACTGATATACACCTGAACATCAGCAGGAGAGGACTCTTTAAAGTAGAGACACTACATACTGATATACACCTGAACATCAGCAGGAGAGGACTCTTTAAAGTAGAGACACTACATACTGATATACACCTGAACATCAGCAGGAGAGGACTCTTTAAAGTAGAGACACTACATACTGATATACACCTGAACACCAGCAGGAGAGGACTCTTTAAAGTAGAGACACTACATACTGATATACACCTGAACATCAGCAGGAGAGGACTCTTTAAAGTAGAGACACTACATACTGATATACACCTGAACATCAGCAGGAGAGGACTCTTTAAAGTAGGGACACTACATACTGATATACACCTGAACATCAGCAGGAGAGGACTCTTTAAAGTAGAGACGCTACATACTGATATACACCTGAACATCAGCAGGAGAGGACTCTTTAAAGTAGAGACGCTACATACTGATATACACCTGAACATCAGCAGGAGAGGACTCTTTAAAGTAGATACACTACATACTGATATACACCTGAACATCAGCAGGAGAGGACTCTTTAAAGTAGGGACACTACATACTGATATACACCTGAACATCAGTAGGAGAGGACTCTTTAAAGTAGGGACACTACATACTGATATACACCTGAACATCAGTAGGAGAGGACTCTTTAAAGTAGAGACACTACATACTGATATACACCTGAACATCAGAAGGAGAGGACTCTTTAAAGTAGAGACACTACATACTGATATACACCTGAACATCAGCAGGAGAGGACTCTTTAAAGTAGAGACACTACATACTGATATACACCTGAACATCAGCAGGAGAGGACTCTTTAAAGTAGAGACACTACATACTGATATACACCTGAACATCAGCAGGAGAGGACTCTTTAAAGTAGAGACACTACATACTGATATACACCTGAACATCAGCAGCAGAGGACTCTTTAAAGTAGAGACACTACATACTGATATACACCTGAACATCAGCAGGAGAGGACTTTTTAAAGTAGAGACACTACATACTGATATACACCTGAACATCAGCAGGAGAGGACTCTTTAAAGTAGAGACACTACATACTGATATACACCTGAACATCAGCAGGAGAGGACTCTTTAAAGTAGAGACACTACATACTGATATACACCTGAACATCAGCAGGAGAGGACTCTTTAAAGTAGAGACACTGCATACTGATATACACCTGAACATCAGCAGGAGAGGACTCTTTAAAGTAGAGACACTACATACTGATATACACCTGAACATCAGCAGGAGAGGACTCTTTAAAGTAGAGACACTACACACTGATATACACCTGAACATCATCAGGAGAGGACTCTTTAAAGTAGAGACACTAATAACATACCTTTCTGGCTGTTTGCTTTCCTCCAGGATGAATCACGATGAGAGTTAAATGTCACATTAACATCTTATAATGATAATAAAGGTCACTTTAACGATAATATACTGAGGGCCACATCAAAAATAGATAAAGGTCACTCACATTTAATATTTATGTGATCATTATTTTAGTTGGACTGCAACAGACACACTTTTATGTTGTTTTCATTATAGATTATAACGTTTATTTTTCAAATGTAGCCGCAGCTTTCAAAAGAAAATCTAAAGTGCTTTGAAAAACAGATAATTAAAAGAAATAGGGCAACGAATTGGGGCGCACACTTTCTTTTATTAGAAATGATCAAGCATGCTCAAACACAACAAACCCAGCCCTGCTCCCACTGCGTTTCCACGGCGACAGCTCAGCGTGGAAAACTAAATGTTCGCCTGTTCGTGCGTTTGATTGCCATCGTTCTCTCTGAGACGATGCACCTGCCGTTTGTTTCACAGTTTTAACCCAATTTACCCCGAAATGTCTCATCAGAAATCAGCGTGATTATCAGGACGAAGACTTCCCGTTGCTCGAGCACTCTCACGGTTCACCGTCATGAAATACAACTCGCCAAAAGTTATAAAAGCTTGTAGTTTCCAAACGTTTTGAACTGGGAATTAAAACCTCAGGATGAAAGCGATGTGTCCTCCGTGCAGGGTGGATCTCAGGAGGAGGAAAAACATATTTCTGCTTCAAACGACTGATTTTCTACGCTCCGTTTTGCCCCTCAGGACAATACGTATGGTTCCCATTAAACAATGTGAAAAGGAAAACCGTATGGCGGCACACAGCACTGCATGACGGCCTCAAACCCCCTCACCTATACTCACTTATCTTAGCCTTTTTCATTCAGTTTAGTCATACTGAGTTTCTTTGTTAGGGATGGGTATCGTTTGAAATGTATCGATTCCGGTTCTTATCGATTCCCCGTTTTCGATTCCAAAATTGTAAAAGAAAGAGGTCAAACGTTTAGATAACAAAATTCTTTTAAGCTTTAACTGACATTTTTACAAATAAAAAATATACATGCAATACTAATGTATTGCACAATAGCTGTGCTTTATGTTAACTGAGCTGTGCCTGTGGCCAGCTATTAACTTCAGAGCGTCCCATCTTTGGTGTTATGAAGCGACTGAGCTCGTGAACTGTCTACGGCAGTGTTTCTCAAACTTTTTCATACCAAGGACCACTTAACCAATAAAACAAAACTCGCGGACCACCTAACTCCACAAATATCCAAAAACACATCGTTTTTTACAAATCGCCTGAAAATTGTACAAACAAGTAGCAACATGTGGGATGAAGGTACTTATTTGGGCCAAAGCATGCAATCGAAAGTGAAACTTAGGCTCGTCACGGGTCACCGCGGCGCAGACGGACCCGGTGGAATACAGGGTCTACCGCGTTTCGGAACCGTTAAGCAGAACCGAAATTGTGTATTTTGTATGGGTACCCGGTACCCGGCATGTTCTTATCGGTTCTCATCTGGAACCGAGTTTCGGTTCCCAACCCTACTCTTTGTAGTCATGTTGAGTCTCTTTGTAGTCATGTTGAGTCTCTTTGTAGTCATTTAGAGTCTCTTTGTAGTCATTTTGAGTCTCTTTGTAGTCATTATGAGTCTCTTTGTAGTCATTTTGAGTCCCTTTGTAGTCATTATGAGTCTCTTTGTAGTCATTTTGAGTCTCTTTGTAGTCATTATGAGTCTCTTTGTAGTCATTATGAGTCTCTTTGTAGTCATGTTGAGTCTCTTTGTAGTCATTTAGAGTCCCTTTGTAGTCATTATGAGTCTCTTTGTAGTCATTTAGAGTCCCTTTGTAGTCATTTTGAGTCCCTTTGTAGTCATTATGAGTCTCTTTGTAGTCATTTTGAGTCTCTTTGTAGTCATTATGAGTATCTTTGTAGTCATTTAGAGTCCCTTTGTAGTCATTATGAGTCTCTTTGTAGTCATGTTGAGTCTCTTTGTAGTCATTTTGAGTCTCTTTGTAGTCATTTTGAGTCTCTTTGTAGTCATTGTGAGTCTCTTTGTAGTCATTTTGAGTCTCTTTGTAGTCATTTTGAGTCTCTTTGTAGTCATGTTGAGTCTCTTTGTAGTCATTATGAGTCTCTTTGTAGTCATGTTGAGTCTCTTTGTAGTCATTTAGAGTCCCTTTGTAGTCACGTTGAGTCTCTTTGTAGTCATGTTGTGTCTCTTTGTAGTCATTGTGAGTCTCTTTGTAGTCATTATGAGTCTCTTTGTAGTCATGTTGAGTCTCTTTGTAGTCATTGTGAGTCTCTTTGTAGTCATTTTGAGTCTCTTTGTAGTCATTTTGAGTCTCTTTGTAGTCATTTTGAGTCTCTTTGTAGTCATTGTGAGTCTCTTTGTAGTCATGTTGAGTCTCTTTGTAGTCATTTTGAGTCTCTTTGTAGTCATTGTGAGTCTCTTTGTAGTCATTTTGAGTCTCTTTGTAGTCATTTTGAGTCTCTTTGTAGTCATTTTGAGTCTCTTTGTAGTCATTATGAGTCTCTTTGTAGTCATTTAGAGTCCCTTTGTAGTCATTTTGAGTCCCTTTGTAGTCATTATGAGTCTCTTTGTAGTCATTTTGAGTCTCTTTGTAGTCATTATGAGTATCTTTGTAGTCATTTAGAGTCCCTTTGTAGTCATTATGAGTCTCTTTGTAGTCATGTTGAGTCTCTTTGTAGTCATTTTGAGTCTCTTTGTAGTCATTTTGAGTCTCTTTGTAGTCATTGTGAGTCTCTTTGTAGTCATTTTGAGTCTCTTTGTAGTCATTTTGAGTCTCTTTGTAGTCATGTTGAGTCTCTTTGTAGTCATTATGAGTCTCTTTGTAGTCATGTTGAGTCTCTTTGTAGTCATTTAGAGTCCCTTTGTAGTTACGTTGAGTCTCTTTGTAGTCATGTTGTGTCTCTTTGTAGTCATTGTGAGTCTCTTTGTAGTCATTATGAGTCTCTTTGTAGTCATGTTGAGTCTCTTTGTAGTCATTGTGAGTCTCTTTGTAGTCATTTTGAGTCTCTTTGTAGTCATTTTGAGTCTCTTTGTAGTCATTTTGAGTCTCTTTGTAGTCATTGTGAGTCTCTTTGTAGTCATGTTGAGTCTCTTTGTAGTCATTTTGAGTCTCTTTGTAGTCATTGTGAGTCTCTTTGTAGTCATTTTGAGTCTCTTTGTAGTCATTTTGAGTCTCTTTGTAGTCATTTTGAGTCTCTTTGTAGTCATTATGAGTCTCTTTGTAGTCATGTTGAGTCTCTTTGTAGTCATTTTGAGTCCCTTTGTAGTCATTTTGAGTCTCTTTGTAGTCATTTTGAGTCTCTTTGTAGTCATTTTGAGTCCCTTTGTAGTCATGTTGTGTCTCTTTGTAGTCATTTTGAGTCTCTTTGTAGTCATTGTGAGTCTCTTTGTAGTCATGTTGAGTCTCTTTGTAGTCATGTTGAGTCTCTTTGTAGTCATGTTGAGTCTCTTTGTAGTCATTATGAGTCTCTTTGTAGTCATTATGAGTCTCTTTGTAGTCATTTTGAGTCTCTTTGTAGTCATTTTGTGTTCCTTTGTAGTCATTTTGAGTCTCTTTGTAGTCATTTTGTGTCTCTTTGTAGTCATTATGAGTCTCTTTGTAGTCATTTTGAGTCTCTTTGTAGTCATTTTGTGTTCCTTTGTAGTCATTATGAGTCTCTTTGTAGTCATTTTGAGTCTCTTTGTAGTCATTTTGTGTTCCTTTGTAGTCATTTTGAGTCTCTTTGTAGTCATTTTGTGTCTCTTTGTAGTCATTTAGAGTCTCTTTGTAGTCATTTTGAGTCTCTTTGTAGTCATTTTGTGTTCCTTTGTAGTCATTTTGAGTCTCTTTGTAGTCATTTTGAGTCTCTTTGTAGTCATTTTGAGTCTCTTTGTAGTCATTTTGAGTCTCTTTGTAGTCATTTTGTGTTCCTTTGTAGTCATTTTGAGTCTCTTTGTAGTCATTTTGTGTCTCTTTGTAGTCATTTAGAGTCTCTTTGTAGTCATTTTGAGTCTCTTTGTAGTCATTTTGTGTTCCTTTGTAGTCATTTTGAGTCTCTTTGTAGTCATTTTGTGTCTCTTTGTAGTCATTTAGAGTCTCTTTGTAGTCATTTTGAGTCTCTTTGTAGTCATTTTGTGTTCCTTTGTAGTCATTTTGAGTCTCTTTGTAGTCATTTTGAGTCTCTTTGTAGTCATTTTGTGTCTCTTTGTAGTCATTTAGAGTCTCTTTGTAGTCATTTTGAGTCTCTTTGTAGTCATTTTGAGTCTCTTTGTAGTCATTTTGAGTCTCTTTGTAGTCATTTTGAGTCTCTTTGTAGTCATTTTGTGTTCCTTTGTAGTCATTTTGAGTCTCTTTGTAGTCATTTAGAGTCTCTTTGTAGTCATTGTGAGTCTCTTTGTAGTCATTTTGTGTTCCTTTGTAGTCATTTTGAGTCTCTTTGTAGTCATTTTGAGTCTCTTTGTAGTCATTTTGAGTCTCTTTGTAGTCATTTTGTGTCTCTTTGTAGTCATTTAGAGTCTCTTTGTAGTCATTTTGAGTCTCTTTGTAGTCATTTTGAGTCTCTTTGTAGTCATTTTGAGTCTCTTTGTAGTCATTTTGTGTTCCTTTGTAGTCATTTTGAGTCTCTTTGTAGTCATTTAGAGTCCCTTTGTAGTCATACTGTGTCTGTGGTTGTTTTGTCTCTATTCATAGTCGTAGTGAGACTCTTTCGTTCACCTTGTAGACATTTTGCTTCTCTTTGTACAGTTTCTGAGTGTCTTTGAATACCTACTGTCTCTTTGTAGTCGTTTTAGTTTTGCGTCACTTAGTGGTTTTGATATTTTCGTTCGTGGCTGTTGCACCTTGTTGTCGACGTTTCCCATTATGATCTTCCAGTAACTTGTGGTTGTTTTACGCCTACTCATAGTCCTAGTTCATCTTTGCAGTCTTTAACCCTCCTTTTTACTCATCGTATGTGGTCATTTTGAGTCTTTTCCTAGTTGGTCCGCAGGTCAGTGATACCCTGATGCTTGATGTACAGTCCAGACGTTGTTTCTTGATATCGTCGGTTCCTCTCTGCTGCCTTTATGTTCTCGCTGCCGTCAACAATCATCTCTTGTGTCTTGTTGACATTAACAGAGCGACTGTTATCCTCTCTTCTGTCTCTCTTCATCACCTCTGCGTCTTCTTCAGAGTGATGATCCGATCGGACAGCCGCAGTCTCGGGTCAGCAGTGTTTGATATGGAGGGAGTAAAGACAGTCTGTTGATCTCAAAGTCAAGGATACATATATATACGCCGGCGGGGGGAGAGTGTGTGAGTGTGTGTGTGTTGCTCTCCGCACTCATATCAGTTGCTAAACCATCCATCAAATTACTGTGGCAACCGAGCGTCCGTCACCCCATCCATCATCCAAGGGCGACAGCAAGAGATGTCACGGGCGAGGGGACAGATAACAAGGGGAGAGGAGAAGGGGAGGAGGGGAGATAAGGAGGAAATGAGGACACTGAAGATGAGAAATGAGAATTAATTGAGAATAGGGAATTGTAATGTTTTGTGTTTGAGCGTTTATCGGCCCCTGAATGCCCGGAGTTTGAATTATCTTCAGCTCCGAGGACAAAATGTCACCTTTAGATCTTCTGCTCCTCGTTTAATGGGCTAATTTACGTCTTATCAAGAATAGCTGCACTGGAAACGCATCCCTGCTGGGCTGCACTCTATCATTTAAATGCTAATGGTTGAGTCTTTTATTTTGAAGGGTACAGGCTAAAAAACATCCATTCCTACTTCACCTTTTGCTTCTTAAAGGGTTGATGCGTTTAAAATGTCAGCATCAGAAATACTTTATTCGTGCCCATGCAAACATTTGATTTTGTTAATCCATTTAGGACATTAAATGAAATTAATGATATTTAAACAAATAGGTGTTTAAATGGCAGTATGGCATCACATGTCACTTGTTAGACGCTTTTCTCCAAAGCCACTTACTCAATACTGTGGGCAAGAGCACTTTGGGGAGAAGTGTCTCAGGGACACAACGACATGCTGACTGCAGTGGGGTTTGAACCTGCGCCACACGCCATAACATAACAACAATATTATTGGGCTATATAAATAAACATTGATTGAATATAGAAGCACTTACACAAGCTTGAATTACTTAAGATGGACTTTTATTAATCCCTCGTGGGGAAATTGTTTCTCTGCATTTGACCCATCCTAGTGTTAGGAGCAGTGGGCGGCCATTTTGAACGGCGCCCGGGGAGCAGTGTGGGGAACGGTGCCTTGCTCAGGGACACCTCGGTAGCACTTGGTCTTGCCGGGACTTGAACTGGTGACCTTCCAGTTGCCAAGCCAAGTCCCTATCGACTTCGCCACCGCATACTTAAATATATCATGTTGTCTTTTTTCCATCGCTATGCTATGCTAAGCTAACTCGATCCAATATGGATTCGGAATATGCTAGAATGATGTATATCTGATTTCCCTACTTTTCGGAGCTACACTTTTCTATTTCAAGACAACGTTGTCCATATTAGAAGGGAAGTTTGACGAGGCTAATGTGTAGCGCTTCATTTCTAACATGATTACGGTTGGTGACTGCCACTGAGCATTTATTCAGCAAGAATGAAGGTTCTTCTGCGGGGAAGTGATGATCGACAGTGCTTGGATTGTGGTCATTAAACACTGAGTGCATTCTCACAGTGGCCAATAAGCGATTTCCCCTTAATTGCAGATGGATTGGAAGCAGGCTGTTACTGGAGTCTCTTGTCTTTGTTTGAACAGTACTTTACGTTACCTTGTTTTCTGATCGGCTCCATTCTGTGGTGATAATTGTCCTGTTTTTCTGTTAATCTGTTTCACATTAAAAGCTCGGCTGCACTTTGGAGGGGACTGATGTGCTCTCCTCCCTGGAAGGATGTCACAGAGAGGACAGTGTTTCAATAACATTAGTTTCATTCAAAATGGCAAAGTAGGATCTGGTCAAGTCAAATTATTTCATTTAGACACCAGTATTGGGGCACTTTCGGGGCGGTGGTGGCGAAGTCGATAGGGACTTGGCTTGGCAACTGGAAGGTCACCAGTTCAAGACCAAGTGCTACCGAGGAGTCCCTGAGCAAGGCACCGTTCCCCACACGGCTCCCCGGGCGCCGTTCAAAATGGCAGCCCACTGCTCCTAACACTAGGATGGGTCAAAGGCAGAGAAACATTTTCCCCACAGGGATTAATAAAGTATATCAAATATCAAAATCTTTCTTCCAGACTTAATTGGTTAGTATAGTATCTATTGGATGGATTGAAACATTTATACGGACGTTTGTGGTCTCCAGAAAATGAATACGACTGACTTTGGTAATCATCTGCCTTTCTTCTATTGCCACTATTAGGTGTTGTTCTTTGTCTTGATTGACATATCTTTAAAATAACATGTTGACATGAATATTGGTACATACATTCGTGTTCCCAAGAGGATGAATCCTAGTGAAAGGTCCCAATGTGTTCACTTTGATGGACTGTCTTCTGAATGGTTAAACATTTCTAATGGTGTACCACAAGGCTCTGTTTTAGGACCACTTTTATTCTCCATATATATTAACAGTGTAGGTGATAATGTGGATGAAGCTACTTTACATTTTTATGCGGATGATACTGTGATGTGCTGTGCAGGTCCCTCATTCAGGAGGCTGGTGTTAAATTACAGGCTGTTGTTTAACACTATTCAGACTCAGCTCTCTGAACTAAAGCTTCTTCTAAATGTGGATCAAACCAAGGTAATACTCTTTTCAAAAGCTAAAAAGACGCCAGAGCCTGTTTTAGATATTGTAACTACGCAAGGAACAAAACTTGAAGTTATTGCCTGTTACAAATACCTTGGTATCTGGCTTGATGATTGTCTCTCTTTTAAACTTCATGTCAATAACCTGCTTAGAGAGCTGAGGGTTAGGCTCGGGTTCTTCTACAGGAACAAGTCCTGTTTCTCGCTTGAGGCCAGGAAGAGGCTCTGTGACCTTTGACCTGTGCTGGACTATGGGGATTTGTTGTATATGAATGCACCTGCCAATTACCTGAACAAGTTAGATGCTGCGTATCACAGTGCTCTGAGATTTGTCACAAATTGTAAAGCGCTTACACATCACTGTACACTGTATACCAAGGCAGGTTTACCATCTCTCTCTGTACGGAGGCTCAGTCACTGGTACACGTTTATCTATAAAGCTATGTTGGGTAAACTCCCGTATTACATCTGCTCTCTGATCACACAGAGAGTTGCAAGCAGCTATTGTCTGAGGTCACATGATGTGGTCTTGTTAGATGTGCCGAGAGCAAAAACTGTCTTAGGTAAGACAGCTGTTATGTGCGCAGCTCCACTTGCTGGAACAATCTTCAGCAAGAATTGAAACTGAGCGATCTCATTCCTCTGCATGTTTTTAAAGCTAGGCTAAATGAAATGCTTGCTGATACAATGGGCACTTGTAAATGTCTATAACTATGTATCCTGTAAATATAATGTATAATGTCCTTTATTGTTTTATGTTTCATGTGGAACCTATATGCTGCAGGTCTCCCTTGAAAAAGAGATCTATGATCTCAATGGGACCAATCTGGTTAAATAAAGGTTTGAAATGAAATGAAATGAGTGACTTTGGTAATTCTGTGCCTTTCTTCTATTGCCACCAATAAGCAGCGATGTATTGCTTGGACTGAAATAGTATCAGTATCTTTTGGATAGTATCCATAGGACCGACTGCCATGGAGTCTAGTGTACACATTCATGGTCCCCAGAGGACGAATACTAGCCTTCGCTGATCGTCTGACTGCTTAAAGTGCCACCATCAGGCAGTTTTATTTCTTTTGATTAAAATATCTCAATAACTGCTCGATAGATTGCCATCAACTTTGGTAAAACCATTGATGGTTACCTCGGGATGAGTTATAGGAATTGTGGTGATTATCAGACTTGTCGTCTTGTGCCATCATTGGGTCAAAGTTTCAATTGAGCACCACTTTTTCCTCTCTTTCTGTTGCCAGCTAGTAGTTGAAGTATTTTCTCTTGAATATTGAATTGCATATGTTCTCCAAGATATGGCTTTATAGGAAAATGAATGGTGACATTTCTGTGATTTGTGCAAAACACTTAACGAAGAATATTCGCCATATCTTGATTTAAAGTTCCCCTTCATCCATCCTTATGATAACATGCCAAACAGTACCCAGAATGCATTGGGGGAGAGTCAGGAAACACCAGATCACCAGAGCGATGAAACATGACCAACAGCCTTTCACCTAGGGACAATTAAAAGTTTCCGCTCCAGCTGTTTTTTAGTCGACACTCGGCGGTTCAGGTTTAAGCCCCGAACCTTCCTGCAGAACTGAGCCACCGTGCCGTGGTTCGACTGAAGCAGCATATTTCAGCCCTGGGAGGCATATTGAATGTACATATGATGGTACTTTGAAGTGTACGTCACACCACCTCCCCGAAGCAAAATGTAATGCCTCTGGTTTCTCCTCGCCTGCGAAACACGACTGAGGAATCCTCAGGAGAAGATTCTCAATTCAGCGGCTGCTCGACAGTCCGCTGAAAGAAGCTTCGATTTGAATAAAGCCTCTACTCTCTGAGCAGACATTCACTCTGCGGCTGCCGAGCTCTGAGGTGAGTTCAGGTGGAGGGAGGAGAATGAGAAGAGCTTTACAAGTCAGAATTCATATTGAAAAATCAGTCCTGCTGGGAAAACTGAGAGGAGGAACAGGATGGTGATGAAGTGCAGTTTTTGTGGTTGTGTAACAATGTATGTATTATGCATGTCTCCTGTTCAGCCCCGAGCCTGTTTTTCAGGTCTCAGGCTCGAAAAGGACATTCCCAGAACAAATGACCATATCTTCCCTTCTAAAAGGGTTACATTCATAATCTTTTTTGTCAAAGTATTGATAAACCTGTGAGTTGGATGTAGAAGTTTCAGAATCAATATAAATGTTTTTATTTTAAAGTAAATTCAGATTGAACACAGTAAAAAAATGTAAATGATAGTGTCCGTCCAAAATAAATAAATTACTTATAGTGAAAACCACCCTTGAATGATGGGATGGTAGACTAAAAGCTTTAAGAATCCAAAGTACAACATATAATAAGTACCCTGTATCAAGATTGATGCAAAACAAGTGAAATCTGACCTTTTTAGAGAGATTTAGCAACAACAAACCCACTTCTGGGTCATTTGGGTGGATTTCACCTATCTCTGGCCGCCCTTGCTCGATTTTGCTGATTGACATCTCTTTCTGACCGTCAGAGCCAATGGAATCGAGGGGAACTCCCACACACTCCTTATTTGGTAATGTGTGTGTGTGAGACTGACGCATAGCCAAAACCGGAAGCTGTGATAACTCTGGTGGCTACCATTAGCAGCTAACTTTTACTCTCCGATTTTTACATAAAAATGGAATTATGGATTATAAATAAAAAAAAATTATCACCCAGAAACATTATCAACCTATGGATGAACCGATTCAGCCGCGTGTTTTCTCGTTTTAATGCCCTTGAACACGTCTTTTGATCAGATTGACAGCTACGGTGAGACAAGCTCCCGTAAAAGCGCCGTAAAGGTATGTGTTGTGATGTCTGTGTTTGCGTCCCCTGTCGCGAGTTCGGATCGCTCAGTGGTGAAACTATATACCTAAATAATCTGTGGAACCTCAGCTTTAATCGGATATCTTGTATGTGCAGCTACGATAAGTAATAAGGGTACTTTTATCTTGAGTTCTGTGCCAAAGTGCGTTAGCATTTTTCGCTCAGGGGTCATTTAGATGCTTCTTATGAGACTTGTGTTTTGTTTTGGTAAACATGGTTTGTATCGTCAGTTAGCTGAGATTATTCCCGTTAATCTGGTATAACACATTAATAGGTTCTTAAATATTAAGATGCCCTGAGACACAGTGTCGTGGAAAAAAGAAGGATTTAGATATTTTAATGTAAACTTGCAGTTTGTATTGGTTTATAGTGCATGGTGCGAACACCTGAATGATTTAACGATTGAATTTACGTGACAAGAGTTTCTACTGAAATGTTAAACTGTGAGATTCCCCTGATTTGGATGGGATGAGAGAGACTATATTAATGTTTGTACTGTGTTGTCAAGACTGATGTTTCCCTCAGATCTCGACAGCCTCCGAAAGTTTAATTTCAGCCTCACAGAATACATGATAATTACCTCCAGCTCATACCATCCACAGCTGGTGATTTAGTAAAAGTGACGGTTGGTGCCAGATTTAAATTATAAACCCCACATCACTCTTTACTAATTAACAAGACTGAGACAGTGCTACAAATCACACTGAATGTTACTTTCTACTTTTAGTACACACTGGTGCACGCAGTATGCATGAGAGTGGCTCAGACTTTTTTGCTCATAAAATTGTGGGCGAAATAGCCGGAGAAGCGTTGATCTCAAAACACAGATTTCGACCTAATGGTGGAGCGAGAGGAAAGGTCAGAGTATTACCAGGTTTGGTGCAGTTCGTCCTCATGACACCATGCATGTCTGCTTGTCTTTTCATAGACTAAAATGTATCGTCCTACAATGACTCCCATGAAGCGCTTTACGATATAGTTAACATGTCAAATGAATATTAAATTCAGTTGAGGGACTTCTTGGACCTTTCAGTGCGGAACAAACAATGAAAGATACATAACAAATATGAAGAAACCCGATTATGGAATATCTTTTATAACACATCAGGTGTGCCGCGGGGATAGCACATCTTGTCGATGCAAACAGACCGTTATAGCGCCGTTATAATTAATGTTAAACCTGAGATTCGTAATACCGGATACCGGTATGCATCCCTAGCCAGAACGGAAATAGATGTTGTAACATTTGAATGAAAACCACACATTTGACCTCATGGTGGCGCTAGAAGAAAAGAAAGAGGATCACCAAATTCTGTGGGGTTAATCCTAATGAATCAATGAATCAAATCACTTCACCTGTAAATTCTGCTTTATGTTCAACGCAGTGTGCTTTGTCTTCCTTTGTGTGTGTGTGCAGTTTAACTGGAGCTTTATGTGATGCATACACACTGATACACACACTGGACATGATTTACAGCGTATTGATGGCACACACACACACACACACACACACACACACACACACACACACACACACACACACACACACACACACACACACACACCAATGTGTTTTTACAGCCGAGTGAAAACAGAATTTATTAAAGTGCAACCAAGAGAGAGATAGCAGAGTGACATTACAGAGACAAGTGTGTGTGTGTGTGTGTGTGTGTGTGTGTGTGTGTACTTGGATGTGTGTGTTTGCATGCATCCACGCACATCTGTTTTGTGTAAAAGATGATATGAGTTGTGAATATGTAATTTATCGTGTGTGTGTGTGTGTGTGTGTGTGTGTGCAGGTGTCTACTATAGCTTCCGTCTTTATATGGAAAATATGACTTGTCTATTTTATCTTTGTGTATCTGTGTGTGTGTGTGTGTGTGTGTACTCGCTTCCATCTTTATGTGAAAGATGATATGAGTTGTGAGTGTGTGCTTTATCTTTGTGTGAGTGTGTGTGTGTGTGTGTGTGTGTGTGTCTCGTCCTTCAGCTGACAGTGAAGTGGTTTCTCTCACCCTGACAGAAAGCCATCCAACACACACACACACGTTGTTTGCCCACTTACTGCAGATGATATATATATGCGTATCGATCACTGACATCAGCTATGTCAGTGTGTGTGTGTGTGTGTGTCAGTGTGTGTGTGTGTGTGTGTGTCAGTGTGTGTGTGTGTGTGTGTGTGTGTGTGTCAGTGCGTGTGCGAGTGAGATTGAGATTGATGGGTGACGCTGATTAAGTGCTGCGTCTCTCACACGGACAGGAGGAGAGAATAATGTCAGCAGAGTTACAGCTGATCGTCAGGGTTACGGAGGGCGTGGACGCTCACAATCTGTGTGTATATTTTGTCATTTGTAAATGGACTGCATTTATACAGTGGTCCACTTATCACTTATTTCTGCGTTGGTCCCTGAAGGCACCGTCGCCCCGCTACAAGGGGATCCACGTGGTTTTGGATTAAAGTAGAAAATAATCTCTCTCTCAAACTAACAATTATGAAACTGACACGTTTAGTTCAGCGGAATAATCTCCACATATTAAAAACCACTTTATGATTTCTGAAGAGAAAAGCTAATGTTAGGAGGAACTACATTTCACTGCAGTCAGTGAATGAATCCAGATTATAGGACTCTCAGTATTTATGTAGTGGAGTACACATACTTCGTTACTGTACTTAAGTACATGTTTCTGGTGTCAGTACTTTACTCCACTACCTTTTTACTTTCTACTTCTTACATGTTGAACCCAAATACCTGTACTTTCTACTTCTTACATGTTGAACCCAAATACCTGTACTTTCTACTTCTCACATGTTGAACTCAAATACCTGTACTTTCTACTTCTTACACTTTGAACACAAATACCTGTACTTTCTACTTCTCACATGTTGAACCCAAATACCTGTACTTTCTACTTCTTACATGTTGAACTCAAATACCTGTACTTTCTACTTCTCACATGTTGAACTCAAATACCTGTACTTTCTACTTCTTACATGTTGAACCCAAATACCTGTACTTTCTACTTCTTACATGTTGAACCCAAATACCTGTACTTTCTACTTCTCACATGTTGAACCCAAATACCTGTACTTTCTACTTCTTACATGTTGAACTCAAATACCTGTACTTTCTACTTCTCACATGTTGAACTCAAATACCTGTACTTTCTACTTCTTACATGTTGAACCCAAATACCTGTACTTTCTACTTCTTACATGTTGAACCCAAATACCTGTACTTTCTACTTCTTACATGTTGAACTCAAATACCTGTACTTTCTACTTCTCACATGTTGAACTCAAATACCTGTACTTTCTACTTCTTACACTTTGAACACAAATACCTGTACTTTCTACTTCTTACATGTTGAACTCAAATACCTGTACTTTCTACTTCTTACATGTTGAACCCAAATACCTGTACTTTCTACTTCTCACATGTTGAACACTAATACCTGTACTTTCTACTTCTTACATGTTGAACACAAATACCTGTACTTTTTACTTCTCACATGTTGAACTCAAATACCTGTACTTTCTACTTCTCACATGTTGAACACAAATACCTGTACTTTCTACTTCTCACATGTTGAACCCAAATACCTGTACTTTCTACTTCTTACATGTTGAACTCAAATACCTGTACTTTCTACTTCTCACATGTTGAACTCAAATACCTGTACTTTCTACTTATTACATGTTGAACTCAAATACCTGTACTTTCTACTTCTTACATGTTGAACACAAATACCTGTACTTTCTACTTCTCACATGTTGAACTCAAATACCTGTACTTTCTACTTCTTACATGTTGAACTCAAATACCTGTACTTTCTACTTCTCACATGTTGAACACAAATACCTGTACTTTCTACTTCTTACATGTTGAACCCAAATACCTGTACTTTCTACTTCTCACATGTTGAACACAAATACCTGTACTTTCTACTTCTCACATGTTGAACCCAAATACCTGTACTTTCTACTTATTACATGTTGAACCCAAATACCTGTACTTTCTACTTCTTACATGTTGAACACAAATATCTGTACTTTCTACTTCTCACATGTTGAACTCAAATACCTGTACTTTCTACTTCTCACATGTTGAACTCAAATACCTGTACTTTCTACTTCTCACATGTTGAACTCAAATACCTGTACTTTCTACTTCTCACATGTTGAACTCAAATACCTGTACTTTCTACTTCTTACATGTTGAACTCAAATACCTGTACTTTCTACTTCTTACATGTTGAACTCAAATACCTGTACTTTCTACTTCTTACATGTTGAACTCAAATACCTGTACTTTCTACTTCTTACATGTTGAACACTAATACCTGTACTTTCTACTTCTCTCATGTTGAACACAAATACCTGTACTTTCTACTTCTTACATGTTGAACTCAAATACCTGTACTTTCTACTTCTTACATGTTGAACTCAAATACCTGTACTTTCTACTTCTTACATGTTGAACTCAAATACCTGTACTTTCTACTTCTTACATGTTGAACTCAAATACCTGTACTTTCTACTTGTTACACTTTGAACACAAATACCTGTACTTTCTACTTCTCACATGTTGAACTCAAATACCTGTACTTTCTACTTCTTACATGTTGAACACAAATACCTGTACTTTCTACTTCTTACATGTTGAACTCAAATACCTGTACTTTCTACTTCATACATGTTGAACACAAATACCTGTACTTTCTACTTCTCACATGTTGAACTCAAATACCTGTACTTTCTACTTCTCTCATGTTGAACTCAAATACCTGTACTTTCTACTTCTCACATGTTGAACCCAAATACCTGTACTTTCTACTTCTTACATGTTGAACTCAAATACCTGTACTTTCTACTTCTCACATGTTGAACTCAAATACCTGTACTTTCTACTTCTTACACTTTGAACTCAAATACCTGTACTTTCTACTTCTCACATGTTGAACTCAAATACCTGTACTTTCTACTTCTCACATGTTGAACTCAAATACCTGTACTTTCTACTTCTCACATGTTGAACCCAAATACCTGTACTTTCTACTTCTTACATGTTGAACTCAAATACCTGTACTTTCTACTTCTCACATGTTGAACCCAAATACCTGTACTTTCTACTTCTTACATGTTGAACTCAAATACCTGTACTTTCTACTTCTTACATGTTGAACCCAAATACCTGTACTTTCTACTTCTTACATGTTGAACCCAAATACCTGTACTTTCTACTTCTTACATGTTGAACTCAAATACCTGTACTTTCTACTTCTCACATGTTGAACCCAAATACCTGTACTTTCTACTTCTTACATGTTGAACTCAAATACCTGTACTTTCTACTTCTCACATGTTGAACTCAAATACCTCTACTTTCTACTTCTTACATGTTGAACCCAAATACCTGTACTTTCTACTTCTTACATGTTGAACCCAAATACCTGTACTTTCTACTTCTTACATGTTGAACTCAAATACCTGTACTTTCTACTTCTCACACGTTGAACTCAAATACCTGTACTTTCTACTTCTTACACTTTGAACACAAATACCTGTACTTTCTACTTCTCACATGTTGAACTCAAATACCTGTACTTTCTACTTCTTACATGTTGAACACAAATACCTGTACTTTCTACTTCTTACATGTTGAACTCAAATACCTGTACTTTCTACTTCTCTCATGTTGAACACAAATACCTGTACTTTCTACTTCTTACACTTTGAACACAAATACCTGTACTTTGTACTTCTTACATGTTGAACTCAAATACCTGTACTTTCTACTTCTCACATGTTGAACTCAAATACCTGTACTTTCTACTTCTTACATGTTGAACCCAAATACCTGTACTTTCTACTTCTTACATGTTGAACTCAAATACCTGTACTTTCTACTTCTTACATGTTGAACTCAAATAACTGTACTTTCTACTTCTTACCAGAGTATTTTTAAACACGAGTATCTGTACTTCTACTTGAGTACAGGATGTGTGTACTTTTGTCCTCTCCGCTGATAAGACTGATTTATCCCGCTTACTTTCCCGCAGAATAATGAATGGATGCGTTCCACGTTCAGGTGAAACACGCGTTGAACAGCTGACTTCACTTTATCTCTGTTGCGTCAGAAAGCCCATTTACTCTGCAAATTGCTTTTAGCTGATAAATGTTCTGAGATGGAGCAGATGTATTTGTGTCTGTCGGCCTGAAAGAGTCGGGCGATAGAAACACTTTGGAGTCGCTGAAGTGAAACGCTTTCTGACAGCTGAGTGAAACCGCAGTCGCAAATAAGTTGCTATCAGAGCCAGTTAAAAATATCGAGTAAAAGGTTTTTGATTTTCAGAGAGGCTGAGATTTCACATGAAATGATGTTTTGTATTTTCTGCAGGTTTAACGCCTGAATCTGTTCTTCACTAACGGAGCTTACTTTCCAACCAACGTGTTCATGTTTGAAGGTCCATTTATCTTTCGCCCCTGGGATGGGAACGTCTCTCAATTGGTCCAAAAATCGCAATAATTATCGGCTTGAAATTTGGTACCGACATTCATGGTCCTCTGAGGATAAATCATATAGTATCGGTGATACTAAGACTTTAACTTCAGGAGGTTGACTTTTGTGGTTTTGAGTGAAATGTCTTGATATTTATTGCGTCGATTGCCATTACATTCCGTAAACGCGCTCATGCTCCCCTTAGGATGAACTGTACTAACTAATAAGTGGTGCTCGGACTTCGTATCTAACATCATTAATTATCAAGTCAACATTTTCATGTGTCCAATACTTCTGTTCGTGACTCCACACATGCAGAACTTCTAACCAGGAACGACATGTTTTAAAGACTTATTTTTGTGTGTTTTAATCGGAAATATCCTGTATGTTTTTCTAGCCGAGTTGAGTTATTTCTCAGTGGCGTGTCTATTAACCTTACATCAGTTGTAACTCACGGTCTGTTGGAGAGTAGCCGTGTTTCACTATGAAATACTGATCAACACATCTCACACACGCACTGACAGGATGTGGGTCCTCCAATGAGGTCACCATCGAGGTCATGTGACATGTCACTATTGATTATTGACCGATGTTTGGCAGATCAGCTGTTACGTATACTGTATGTACTGTACTACAGTTAAGGTTAAATAACTGTTACAATTTAGCTTTTCTCTTTGTTTAAAGCACGATAACTCGATTTGAAAGAGATCTTATTAACATGAGGCTACACAACATGCGACATTTCAATATGGCAAATGTCATTTTGCAATTAACCACACGGAAATTATTACCTCGCCTCATGATGCCATCACACATTGTCCTGAACATGTCATGGGTTGAGAAGCAAGTTGTTTGCTTGTTTATTTAAATACCGGACGTAAATCATGATAAGTAAAAGTTAAAGGTCCCCTATTATACTGTTTTTCATCAATATATCACAGCTCTCAGATTTATACAAACCTGTCTCTGATTGGCTGAAACACCAAACAGATCATTGCAGCATTACCCATAATCCCCTCTGTTTCAGCCCTGCTTCAAAAGTGCTGATTCTCTGTCTGTGACTTTAGATGAAGACAAGGAGCCCCTCCCCACGCCCCTCTGAGAGACATCTGGTTACAGAGAAGTACTTTTCCCAGGAATAGTTCCCGGACCTTAGTTCCCCAGAAATCTTTAGTTCTGGGTGCTACTAGTATACGGCCCGCGAGACCATTTGGTACGGCCCTCGAGGTAATTTATAAACACACGCATTAAAGAACTCAAGACCAAAATTAAACAAGCGAGTGCCTGTTTTTCCTGGCCAAGGTCAGGGTCCTTGAACACAACACACGCCTAACGTGTCATCACGTGGTATATGTCCGTCTGACAGGAGTGCAGTTCTGACGGAGAGCACCAGAACACCTATCCGGCACTTCAAACATTGCAGTACCGATAAGGAGCCGTACACATGCCGCAGTTTTTGTGTGTCTGTGTCTCTCGCTGAAAGCCCGGTGGCGTCTGTTCGTCTGTCATACAGGCACCTTTGTTGTCATTAGCATCTGGTTAGCTACCTATGCTAACGAATATAAGAAGCTTTTTCTCCAACCAGTGAGGTAAAGGCACATCTTTATATGATCATTATAGTTATACAAAAATAAGATAATAAAGTAAACAGGTATAAAATACTATATGACAGTAACACAAGTTGTTATTAATAAACAAGAATACAGTTTGAAAGGAGAGTGATTTGTAAAATATCCATAAAGAAAAATAAATCTGCTTACAGTTCTGTTTCCTCTGGTGCTGAGAGACGTATCCATAGATCTCCTCATGTTGCTCTCAAAGTGATTGATGAACCAGATTGATGCTTTCAACTTCAATATTTAAAACAAATCTTCCCGGGGGAGCATCTTTCTGTTTTGGTGGTCATGTCACAACCGTGCACGGGTCATGGTGAGATATCTGGATTCAGAGGTTGCTTGTTCTTTGCACGGCATGAAAGAAAGGCGAAATGAATGGGCTGTGATTTTAGTATTTTTAAGCAGAGGTCAATAATTTGTTTAATATTGAAATGGCCCTTAAGAGGAAAAAGGTTCCCCACCCCTGATCTAGTAGATCATGTTCACTCGAAATGTAAGTCCCTGAGGGAGGGTTAGGCAAATACGTATACTGCGTAATGTGCGTATACTGCCACCCGAAGTCCACGGACGGAAGTCCCCGGAGTTGGGGACTGGCCTTCCGAGTAAATCGCCAGAAACGTCGACAACTCCTCATCTCCACCGCTCCCATGTTTTCTTTTGTGTTGCCATAAGTTAGTCTCTCTGCGTTTCTGCGCTGGGCTAATGCTAATAATGCTAATGCGAGTAAATACAATACATTATTACATTACATTGCATTTAGCTGACGCTTTTATCCAAAGCGAGGGGACACATGTTGATGTAGAAGAGACGTGAAGAAGAGGGGACACATGTTGATGTAGAAGAGACGTGAAGAAGAGGGGACACATGTTGATGTAGAAGAGACATGAAGAAGAGGGGACACATGTTGACGTATGAGAGACGTGAAGAAGGGGATTTTGCAGAACAGGGGACCTTTAAAATATGTTCACCTCGACAGTATAGTTGTACGGAGAGTCGTTGTTACGAGGCCAGACTGCAGTGCTCTGGGCGAAGGTTTCATCACATCTATTTGACTGGATGTCAGAAATATTGTAATCCACCTTCAGCAGAACCTCTCATCCCCTCTGTATCCCCCTCTGTGTCCAAATCCGTTTCTTCCTGTAGGTTTGAACTAAAACTCAACCTCTCTCCATTGTTTCGTCCCGAGAGCTGCACATGATCCACTTCTTCCCTCTGAAGGCCCGACCCGCGGCCGCCTCCGTTTCTTTAACTCTCTGAACATTTGGACAGAAAGAAAACACAACCCTTCAAATTGAATCCCAGCCTCTCGGCAGATTTGAACTCAAACTCGAGCTGATTGTGTTATTTCCCCGAGTCCTAACACACTGCTCTCTCCGTGTAGATTTGATTGTAAACTCTGCCAAATGTAATTTCCCCCTCGTGTAAAACCTTGGCTTAATTCCATTTCCGCAGACGTTCAGCGTTCACTAACTAAATTTCCTCTCTCTGAATATTCCGTTAGAGCCTATATCTATTTGTTTGAGCCATAACGAATCTTAATAATGGGATAATGGGTAGATACATCTATAAAGACAGGATTATATCTATATACGTGTTTGGTTAAATGGCTGTTTCACACCAACCGTGCATGCAGCCTGTTGCAGCTGCTATATTCGTACAACTGTTAGCGTTCTGATTCGATCTTACTTGTTGTTTTTCTAAAAGTAACTTCCATTTTACTCCTTTCACACCAACGCGGTTCCAGGGCCGGTTCGGAGCCGGAGCTTGAGAAGCACCGTTTTTTTCCTGTTCACACCGCAGCGGAGCCGCCTCTAAGCTCCGGAATCCGGTTCGTTTCAAGCACCAAAAAGCTGTCGGTCTAGAAAGCATGAACCGCATACGTCACGCTTACGTCGGAGGCGGGGGCAGGGGCATCAGTTTCAACGTTATACCATAGTAATTCATTTTGAGCTTGGCGCATGCAGAGGCTAACAACAGCTAGCTCTAACGCCATCGAATAGGACGTATATTTACCTTCGTTGTCCTACGGAATCGTCGTTGAAGTGGATAATGATTGTAAAGAAGTCTTGAATGTAGCATGTAACGACTGTAAAGTTGGTAGTAAAGTCGTCCCATTTCTTCCATTTCGTTTCGACAGAGCAAAACCAAAACGAGTAGCGCTTCAATACAATCGGCCATTGTTGTTGTTGTTGTTGTTGATCTGAGGGGTTTCCGCACGGTTTAGCTTTATGAAGCAGGCACGCAAACAATTATGTCATGACGCAACCAGCACGCAAACGGTTACGTCGCAACCAATGACGCAGCACCAGTCGGGCTCTGAGCGGTGTGAACAGAGCGGGAGCTGAACCGAAGAACCGGTTCCGAACCAGAAAAGCTCTAGCACGGAGCTTGAACGGGAAAAGCCTTGGTGTGAAAGGGGCATTGGTAGTTTATTAAGCTGCGCCCTCTCTAAACGTTCTTGTAGAGAGAGGTTGTGTTGCAGCAACACCATGGCTGCCTTGTCTACACCAGGGAGAAGCTAATAGCACGACATACTGTAAATCCTGCACTGTTTTTACAAGACCTTAACCTGCATTCACATCTGCACAGTTCATTCAAATGCTCAACGTTCTACCGTGATATCTTGTTTCAACAGTTACTTTATCACTTTATTTACACTCTGACCCTGTTGCGGCTATAAACGCCTGAATCTCCCCAAGGGGATACATAAAGTTCCATCTTATCTTGTCTTAAAGCCGGCCAGAATAGCGGTCGTAACAACGGCTAAATACAGATAAACCGAAGGGACAAAGGAGGAGAGCTGGGTCCAGATTTATGGAGAAAAGGAAATAGAAGCCCCTCTCATCCTGGGCTACTTAAGATCACTGGCTAATAACGGACGAGCCAATGGCGTTAGCTCTGAGTAGGACAGAATACCTGGAGTTTCATGTGCTTTACTAAAATGTGGCAGGACCAGAAAATATCTGACGACAAAGTTTCCATCAATGCATCCGGACAGTTTGGGTCAATAAGGATTGCATCGAGAGCTTCAAAACAATGAACACTTAGAAAAATAACATGCAATTGCTTTGACAAGAATGCATGCTTTTACTGTTTCATCTTCTTTGTCGAAAGCTAGAATATATTCAATACAGATAAATGTATTACAAATTCTACAATTAATTATTTTTCATGTCTTACAAATACACACCATGTCTTCATGACATCTATCTATCAATTGTTATTGAAGAGTCCATTTAAAAGTCAACATCCATACCGCTTTTGACTCGAGACCGGCGGTTCCTTTCTGTTTTTAAATATGCGTTTTGTCAACCCCGCCCAACAGTGGATTATTGGACGGATTGGAAGCCATTTTAAATTTGACTAATTCCATTCCTGTCTTGTTGTCCTTTAGATCCGTCTCTACGCTCGACCCGATGCCATTTCCAGCGGCTCCGGCGACTACGCTCTGCACATCACCAAGAGGCTTCTGGGATTCTACCAGGACTACTTCAAAGTGCAGTACTCCCTGCCCAAGCTAGGTAAGGCTGTTTCCTTATTTGACGCTAACTGGTTCCAGTTCTTGGGATATGTCACTTCCTGTCAGTGTTAGAAAAACATCCCTCGTCCCCGGCTTGAGCTTCAGCCTCAGGATCCATGTGTCTGTCTCTCCAGATGGAAGTAGTCATCACATACAGAGCATCAGCTAGGTCCTGAGCAGTGTCCTTCACATGCTGATATCCAAGAGAGGGAGTCACACAGTCACAAGATGGAGGAACAGAAAGCAGTATTCAATGTTTACTTCAGATTAGCTCCACGTCAGAAATGAGCATGCTTGATGTCTCTCTCCATAGAGGCTGAGTCATCATGCTAATCATATAGCTATCATCTGCCTCAAGCAGTCCTGATGCTCTTCTAGCTAATCCCACATCCTGTCATGCTCACAGCTACAGTTGATACCTTTGTTGTCATGTTAGTCTCATGTTGGAAGAGGACATTCACTATTTACATAATGCTTTACACTTTGAAAGACCAAACTGCTACTACAAAGGAAACGTAGGATACTTTCAGTCAGCGCCAATTGTGTCACTTCTCGCTGCTCTGCTTGATCTCGCTTCTACTGAAACAACAAGACCGAAACAATATCCAAATATTGTATTTTCTTCAGCTTTTGAAATGGATGTGTATGGTAGTAACATCTGGGGTTGGTGCTTTTGAAGGGACTGAACTTAGTGTGGATTGAAAGCACTAAACGTTGTTGAGTTGGTTATTTGGTGTGTTAGTTGAAAAACAAGTATTCCGTTGAAAACTATTTTTCTTTTTGGGATTTCAAAATATTCTGATTTAAGATTCAAGGCTTTATTGTCATGTGCACATTATCTACAGTGTAGATATGTCAATGGACAACAGAAGTCACAGGCTCCTCCAACATGAATATATATATAGGACATACAACAGATAAAACCAATACAAATAGTGCAAGATAATGTTTTAAAATGCGCATATAAATACAAATAAAATAGAAATTGTCCAAGAAAAGTCTACATAAACGTAAATGGAATATGATTTATAGATAACTAAATTGTAAGAACAGATTAATGTTTATGGAGGCAAGTCTATATCTATCCAGTTAGTTAGTTGGTTGGTTGGTTGGTTGGTTGGTTAGTTGGTTAGTTGGTTGGTTAGTTGGTTAGTTGGTTGGTTAGTTGGTTAGTTGGTTAGTTGGTTGGTTGGTTGGTTAGTTGGTTGGTTGGTTAGTTGGTTAGTTGGTTAGTTGGTTGGTTGGTTGGTTAGTTGGTTGGTTGGTTGGTTGGTTGGTTGGTTAGTTGGTTAGTTGGTTGGTTGGTTGGTTGGTTGGTTGGTTAGTTGGTTGGTTGGTTGGTTGTTTAGTTGGTTGGTTGGTTAGTTGGTTGGTTGTTTAGTTGGTTGGTTGGTTGGTTGTTTAGTTGGTTGGTTGGTTAGTTGGTTGGTTAGTTGGTTGGTTGGTTAGTTGGTTGGTTAGTTGGTTAGTTGGTTAGTTAGTTGGTTGGTTAGTTGGTTGGTTGGTTAGTTGGTTAGTTGGTTAGTTGGTTGGTTGGTTGGTTGGTTAGTTGGTTAGTTGGTTAGTTGGTTGGTTAGTTGGTTGGTTGGTTGGTTGTTTAGTTGGTTGGTTGGTTGGTTGGTTAGTTGGTTGGTTAGTTAGTTAGTTGGTTGGTTAGTTGGTTAGTTGGTTGGTTGGTTAGTTGGTTAGTTTGTTGGTTGGTTGGTTGGTTGGTTGGTTAGTTGGTTGGTTGGTTGGTTAGTTGGTTAGTTAGTTGGTTGGTTAGTTGGTTGGTTGGTTAGTTGGTTGGTTGGTTGGTTGGTTGGTTAGTTGGTTGTTTGGTTGGTTAGTTAGTTAGTTGGTTAGTTGGTTAGTTGGAAACAGCTTTTTAGTATTTTCCAAATAACAGTTTTTTCAGGTTTTCAATGGCATTTGAACAGCAGTAACAGCAAGAAGATTAAAGAACGTAAACACTGGGGGTTCTACTGGACTCTGAGTCAGTGGAAGTCCAGAAGAACAGCATTGAAAGAAGTTTGAAAGATCTTTTAATTATATAATCACAGGAAGTAGTATCTGTTACTTGATAACTGAAAGCATTGGGAACGACAACAATCGATAACATTACAGGTATTTCCGATCTCTCGCACGTATATACTACAATAATTCTGTTTATCTTTAGCATTAATTGATATTGTATGCATATTGTAGTAGTTTCTAAGGTTGTTTCTGACGAGTTCAGTACCCGGAACTCCTGGCGCGATGAGACTCTCTTATTAAAAGTATTTTTGGGGAGAAGTATTGAAAACCTCTTGTTCCTGTATTCAAACTGGAGCTTCTGAGTTTCTAAAAAAAAGTTGTGGAAAAGTACCTCAGGCAAAGAAAAGAGGTTTCTTTAACTTGTGTAGGACAGAAGCCTAACTTTGGGACGGTTGGAGGATCTTTTATCTGCTCCTATTAGAGTTTGATTGTATTTTGTGCAACATTTGGACCATGTATCCTTCTCTTCTCCTAGTTCTCAAGCTGTTAAAGCTCTCAGCAGCAGTTGTGATTGGACGGTTTGTTGCATCCATGTTTTGCTGTTTACCCCCCGTCTTTATCTATCTCGGGTAATGAATCGTGTCAGAGCCGTTTGAATCTCCCCATCATCCTCCTTCTTCCTCCATAATTGTTTGTGTTTTACACTTCTGTCCTGCCAGAATCAATTAGTCGCTTCCCTTTTCCCTCTCCACGCCCAAAACAAGCTAATGTGATAACTGGGGCTCCATATTGAACATGTCAAACTCTTCCCCCGTCAACACTCATCCATCACGTTACACATTCACGTTCACTCAAAGCTTCCTGACCTTTACTGGGATATTAGCTGCTTCAAAAGGCAGCTTCTCGGGCAGCTAAAGGTGGCGTGACGTCCTGAGGTCCAGAATAAGATAAAATACTGGATCTCTGAGATGTCAATTTATCAAGTAGTCAGACATTGTTGGGTTTTAACTCAATTGAAGTGAAGTTTAGACATCTTCCAAAGGTTTTTAGTGGATGTATAGGTCCATTATAATGAGGAGTGATCTTTAAAATGGTCTGTAAATGTGTTACACTGGAGAGGCCATCATCATTGGAAAAAATACACACTTTCTAGAATAGGATAAAAAGTACTACGGTACATAACGCTCTGAAGTAGAATGCAGCAGGCAGAAAAATCATTATAAATCCCAATTAAAGTGGAGTTTGGACATCTTCAAAAGGTTTATAGTGGATTTATAGGTCCATTATAATGAGGAGGGATCTTTAAAATGGTATGTAAATGTCTTGTCTTACTACATCATTGGAAGAAATACACACTCTCTAGAATAGGATAGAAAATACTACATAACACCCTTAGAAAAATAAGATACAAACCTAAAAAAACGTTAAAAATCCCGGGGGAATTGGGACGTTCTAACATTTGCTCCATTTTCAGAATAAAAAAATGAAATCAAATAAAAGTAATTCATTAAATTAAATAAATATAAAAATTAAAATGTAAAAAATGTAATACAATTTAAATTAAATAAACATGGAGAAAATTAAGGTGATAAATCCAGGTACCTAGTTGATGCAATAAATTAATTGTCAATTTTTGGGTGAAGGTAATAATACTAATACATTTATTTTGGGGGACGCCTTTCATAACACCCAAGTACACCTTTCAGGGCATAGGGGCAATATGATGTGAGGTCGGCCCAGACCCTAGGAGCTTTTAAATCCACACTGAAGACACACTACTTCTCTCTGGCCTTCTAGTTAAGCCCCTGTCACACTGTCCCGAAATGTACACCCGATGGACACACGAATATTGAATTGTGAATTTCACACGAAGATGACCCCGAACCACACACACGAAGGCATAGTGCTGCGTACCTGGACTCACATTCAGGTTCAGGTCCGGACTCAAGTCCAGAGGTTCAGGTTCGGACTTATAAGTCCGGACCTGAACCCATGGCTTGTGTCAAGTTGTGTGAGTAACTAAAGTTAACTTATTGTGAGCTAATTATCAATTGAAAATTAACTCATAATCAACTCAAATTCAAACTCGTCAGGTTTATTGTGCTCCCTTCCAACTTGTGTCGACATTTCTCTACAAAGTACAAATGTAAAAAAAAACGTTTTGCCACTTAGTCTACAAATGACTTATGACAGCAGCTACAGTGAACTACTACACAGTTCAAACATTTATTTCATTTACCAAACTAAAGTAACCAAACAGTCCCTGAGCTGACTGAGCCTAAATCCCTAAAGCGTTGCTGAAAGGTAGAGTGTAGAGCAGACTATACACATTACACTTTTACACACATACTATACAGTATAGGCTACACTGTAGTGACTGTACAGTCAGAGTGTACTGTACTGTCTGTACACCATGTCTTTTCTACAACTCTACATGTGTACATTATACAGTACATACTACATACATAGTGATGTACATACATACTGTTAGAAATTAAAATCAATGTTGATATGGCGTAATTTTGAATTAAATACACTATTTAATTTAAATCAGTTTTATTCTGAAAAAAACGGAAGTTCACACTATTAACTTAATACTTTTATTCTGAAAATTCTTCACTTCCTGTTAGCATTAGCATGTGGCGAAATGCTACGTTTTCAAACCGTGAATCGAAGGTGAAATGACATGTGATGTTGTACACCGAGCACACTGGGATTAGCACTCATTTATTGACACTGAATAACGTTTATCAGGGAATGTTTAAATAACCACAGACACCAGAATATACGTAGGCCTAAATGCTAGTTTTTTTGCGAGTCCAAGTACCGGTTCCCGACGTTCCGGTTTTAACCGGACTTGAACCGAAACTTTTTACAAGTCCAGTACCGGTTCGGCGTACCGGTACGCAGCACTACGAAGGCAACATTTACATTACATTTAAGACATACAACTGCAACGAAAGTAACACAAACAATTATGTTAAAGTACTATGATACAGTACTGATATTTCCGACTTTACTTTCTCCGTCTTTTTATGTAGAAGAATTTACGTTTTCTCCGTCATGTTGTTTCCATAGCAACAACAACATCCTGTCAACTCGCCTTCAAAATAATATATTATATCCTTTTTAGTTTCACAGAACACAAATTGGGTTATTTACATAATATGTTTACAAGATTTTGTTGTGCAATAAAACAACCCGATGGACACACGATAAAGGAAATGTTCAAATTCGGCTGTGATCGTAGCAACATCGGGCCGTTCGTGAGGGCATCTAAAGCCTTCGTATGACCGCCGGTGGAGTTTCTCAGGCTCCGGCAGCAACTTCGTGAGCGGTGGAAAAATCTTTGGCATGCCTACAAATTGCCGAAGGACTTTGCGAAGGTTCATTTTCGTGTTGAAATCGTGTGTCCGTGTTGCCCTTCGTAAGGCCATCGTGAGGGCATCGTGTTATCATCGGTGCCATCGGGCATTCGCCCCGATCAGAGTGAGGGCGAATGCACCGATGATAACACGAAGATGACACGATTTGACAAGATGCCCTCACGAGTGCCTTACGAAGTTGCCGCTCACGAAGTTGCTGCCGGAGCCTGAGAAACTCCACCGGCGGTCACACGAAGGCTTAGATGCCCTCACGAACGGCCCGATGTTGCTACGATCACAGCCGAATTTGAACATTTCCTTTATCGTGTGTCCATCGGGTGTCAATTTCGGGACAGTGTGACGGGGGCTTTAGAGTGGGGTCATGACTCCTGACTGTTCCATGTGTTGTTTTTATCTGTTGTGATTTATTGTCTTTTTATGTGTTTAAATTACATGTACAGCACTTTGGCTCGACCAACATCGTTTTTAAATGTGCTCTACAAATAAAATTTGATTTGATTTGAATATAGGGAACAATTAAAACAGTGGATGTAGTGAAGTGAAGTATCAGCCGGGGTAAGACAAGACAAACAACAGGAAATTGACTTCAAAAGGACACAAAAGGACACAAAAGGACACAGGGTACAGATTATAGAGAAAATGCCAGTTTGAACAGGTGGGTTTCGAGTTGGGTTCTGAATGTCGTTATGGAATCAGACTGTCGGATGTGTAGTGGCAGGGAGTTCCAGAGTCTGGGAGCCGAGCAGCTGAAAGCTCGAGCACCCATGGTTTTGAGGCGAGAGCTTGGGACGGTGAGAAGTCCTACGGACGAAGAGCGGAGGGTGCGGGAGGGGGTGTACTCCTGAAGGAGGTCAGAGATGTAGATGGGGGCAAGGTGTGGACAGCTTTATATGTGAGTGGAATGTGTTTGTAGTCAATACCGTAGCGTACAGGAAGCCAGTGTAGCCGAGTGAGAATGGGGGTGATGCGGTCGGATGAGTTGGTGCGGGGGAGGATCCGGGCAGCAGAGTTCTGGGATTATTTGAGGAGCTTGATGCGAAGGCCAGTCAGAAGGGCATTGCAGTAATCAATCCGGGATGTGACGAATGAGTGGACCAGGATGGTTGGGACAGAGATGAGCGGAGTCTGGAGATGAAAGAAGATGAAAGAAGGCGGTGCGGGTGATGTTTTTCACGTGTGGTGCGAATGAGAGGGAGCCGTCCAGAATGACACCGAGGCTTTTCACTTGGGCAGCGAATGGGGAAGCCGTCGAATGGGGAAGCCGTCGATGATGATGTTTGGTGCTGGGGTGTTATGTGCATCGGTGAGGGTGGATTTCGTCTTCCGGTCCGTTCAGGCTGAATTATCTCGAATAACTATTGGATGGATTTCCATTCATTCTGTTCATGATCACCAGGTAAACTACTTTAGAGATCCTCCGAGTCTCCATCAAGAGCTGTCGGCAGGTTTGACCTTTTCTGTGAAACTTCTGAACTTCTTGGTTTGTCCGTCATCATCGTCCGTAGATCATTTTCTCTCCAGCACCAGCTAATAGTTTGTGTTTGTATGGGAAAACCATTAGATTTAATGGCATGTAACTTGGTACACACATTCATTATCCCCCCAGGAGGAATTGTAAATATAGATGACCTCTTTATCTTTCATTCGGCACCATTTTGAGGCCATTTTATTTATATAGCACTTTTCAACACGAGGCAATTCAAAGTGCTTTCCACCAATGAAAGACATTGAGAGCATTAAAACACATTAGAAACATTAAAAAGCAAAGATAATAAAACATGAATACATGAATAAAGTTACAGTACAGTGTGAGATGTGAATAGTTCAACTAAAAGCAGCGGCAAAACAGAAAAGTCTTGTCGAATAGAATGGGATGAAACCCTCTTTAATGGTCTCACATGCAGAGCACACAGTGTCCTCTGCTTTTAACCCATGCTAGCACCAGGAGTCTAGCACTAGGAGCAGTGGGCAGCTATTGTACAGCGCCCAGGGAGCAATGGGAGTGGGGGGTTGTCCGGTGCCTTGCTCAAGGGCACCACGTCAGGGCAGGAGGTGAACTGGGACCTCTCCAAGTAGCAGTCCACACTCCATATTTAGGTCTGGTTGGGGACTTGAACCGGCGACCCTACGGCTCACAGTCCAAGCCCATAGTGACTGAGCCACTGCCGGACTTCAGCCTGGATTTAAAGGTAGTCGAGTTGCAGCGGACCCTGCAGGTTTCTGGGAGTTTGTTCCAGATATTTGAAAATATCTCTAACCAAATTCTCACATTCCTCTACCTCTAGTCTTCCCGTGAAATTATAGTTCTTTTGACACTTTTCTAACCTTTTCATATTCCTTTCATCCGTTTGCATCCCCAGACAACACATGTTCCTGTTTTACCCGAACGACCTTTAAACCACTTTTCTTTTCCATTCCCAGAATTAGGATATTTAAACCTTGAGCTCCATGCGTATATGCGTGAGTGTTGGGAAGACAATAGTTTGTACATATTGTCAGATAATTGTTTTTTATCAGTCTCATGCTGCGTTCACACCGGACGCGATGCGATGTTTGGGGGCGGTGCGATTACATGGAAAGTCAATGCAGAGACGCAAATTCGCTCCGACGGCGCTCATGAAGCGGTTGATGCGAATTCCGCGGCGCGATTGAAGGGGGCCGCGACAAACGCTCGAGTTCAATTATTTCAACTCGAGCGTCAAATTCGTGTGACGCAATATCGCTGTAGCCAATCAGCGGTGAGGATCTCAGCCTGCCGTCACTGACGTTCAACCAGAAAACATCAGCCGTTAGCTGTTAGCTGTTAGCCCTCAGAGCTCACAGCTCCTCATATCTGTTCAGAAACTAGACAGAAGCTAAACAAGTCCAAACCACAGACTGCCTGTGTCATGGAGAATACAGTCGCTGCTTTATTTATGTCTGTAGGCCGTTGCTGTGAGTGCGGACGGTCGGAGCATATATAACGTTAGCTTAGCCGATCTCCATTCAGAAAACACGCATTTTAAAAGGTGTTTTCTCTGCCGTCTGTCTGCAGACTCGTCAAAGCATTAATTCATGGTTTTTACTAACCGGTATCAGTATGTTGTTACTTCGGCATCATTTGAAACGTGTGTTACAATTAAATCACGGTCAAATATGTTCATCTGTTGTCGTTGTAGCCCCCTGGCCACTACTTTGGCCAGATGATTGGTTTTTACCAGTCTTCTTGTTCAGGATGCTTCCCATCGAGGTAGAATTGTGTTTTCCACGCCGTGCCCTTCTGTGAACTTGGCCCTCGCTGTTTTTTGGGCTCCTGCCAGACTCGTGATCGATGACGCACCGCCGTCCGTACGCTGCTCTAACTCGTGGTGTCAACATCTGCCTGAGTCCTGGCTGCTAACTGGAGCTCATCGCCTCTGCCAAGTGTCCTCAAACTGAGCCAAGAGCATCAGCACTCACATCTGAAGCTCACAAAGCCAACACTCTGCACTCGGTGGAGACTTTCCCAACTTTCTTTCTTCCAATATCGCCCTTTGGGTCGTTAACGCTTTGCAGTTCAACCAGATCACGATGGGAACGCTTTGTTTCCTTTGGTTTGTTGAAGAGATTTCACGACCATTCGGACGATCGACAGACTGACCTGGTTCAGATGAGACTACAAAGACTTGCTTGTTTATTTATGGACATCACTGGTTTGGAGAAGTCCAACTGGAAAATATAATTTCATCTAAAGCCAACTGCCTAACAGAAGTCCACACACACACACACACACACACACACACACACACACACACACACACACACACACACACACACACACACACACACACACACACACACACACACACACACACACACACACACACACACACACAGACACACACAGACACACACAGACACACACAGACACACACACACACACACACACACACACACACAGACACACAGACACCCCCCCCCCACACACACACACACACACACACCCCCCCCCACACACAGACACACACCCACGTACACACACACACACACACACACACACACACACACACACACACACAGACACACAGACACACACACACACACACACACACACGATCTACAAAATAAAACAAATAGATAGTGGCAAACAGCTAACTCCTTCTCCGTCCTTTGATTTGATTTTCCATTTTCTATACCTTCACTGTGTGTGTGTGTGTGTGTGTGTGTGTGTGTGTGTGTGTGTGTGTGTGTGTGTGTGTGTGTTCATACTGATGTGTGATCAGTCTTTTCCAGCTTGCCTCTTGCCCAATGCTGCAGCTCTCTGCCCTGCCTGTGCGTGTGTGTGTGTGTGTGTGTGTGTGTGTGTGTGTGTGTGTGTGTGTGTGTGTGTGTGTGTGTGTGTGTGTGTGTGTGTGTGTGTGTGTGTGTGTGTGTGTGTGTGTGTGTGTGTGTGTGTGTGTGTGTGTGTGGTGTGTGTGTGTGTGTGTGTGTGTGTGTGTGTGTGTGTGTGTGTGTGTGTGTGTGTGTGTGTGTGTGTGTGTGTGTGTGTGTGTGTGTGTGTGTGTGTGTGTGTGTGTGTGTGTGTGTGTGTGTGTGTGTGTGTGTGTGTGTGTGTGTGTGTGTGTGTGTGTGTGTGTGTGTGTGTGTGTGTGTGTGTGGTGTGTGTGTGTGTGTGTGTGTGTGGTCCCAGGGCCTCGGGGCTCCATCTGTTGTCGTGCAGGGCATGGAGCTCCCGGGAGAGACACGATGAGCAGAGCTATAGATTCAAAGCGACAGAGAGGACGAGAGAGTCCGTCGGACCGAGGAAGAAACTCAGATCAGAACCAGAACCGTAGAAACCGGGACGCACGTCTGTCCGTCAGGGTTTGTACGATAAGGAACCGCGACGTCAGCAGTGTGAGAAATATTCAGATCCGTCAGTAGTATTGATATGACACTGTAAAGACATTCTGAGACCGGTCAACGTCCAGTTTTGAGTTCTAGACGTGAAGGAATCCGATTTATAAATCATATTTTAAAATGTAGATCCAAATGAAACGAACACGTTCAACAGATAGACGTAAAATATAATACACACATTTATACAACATAACAAGTAAAATGTCCAATAGGGTTAGAATAAAATACATGAAATAGAGCTTTATATATAAAAATAATACACGGAAGTAAAATATACAAAGTCAAAAGTGTAGTAAAAATCTTAATGTTAACAGAAGGACGTTCCTGCAGACGCTCGGGGGCTCTCTCTCGTTCCTTTAATGTCACGCGGTGGAGAGGAGACGTGTAATAAAGCACTGATGATGAGGAAGATGATGGCGATGAAGGTTTATCTGAGCAGAGTCTTCAGTCTCAGGCGATGCACCGTGATGTCTGAGAGCAACAAGCCAGGTGGACCGAAGTGTTCCGTTCACTTCCAACTCCATCTGGATCCACACACACGCACACACACACACACACCACAACACACACACACACACACACACACAGACACACACACACACACACACACCATCAGAGGACTAACACACACACACACACACACCACCATCAGAGGATAACACACACACACACACACACACACACACACACACACACACACACACAGCACGCACACACACCCCGCCAGAGGACTAACACACACACACACACACACCATCAGAGGACTAACACACACACACACACACACACACCCGTCAGAGACTAACACACACACACACACACACACACCCCGTCAGAGGACTAACACACATGCACGCACACACACACACACACACACACACACACACACACACACACACACACACACACACACACACACACACACACACACACACATCCCGCCAGAGGACTAACACACACACACACACACACACCCCGTCAGAGGACTAACACACATGCACGCACACACACACACACACACACACACACACACACCACACACACACACACACACACACACACACACACACACACACACACACACACACACACACACACACACACACACCCCTTCTGAGGACTAACACACACACACACACACACACACACACACCCCGCCAGAGGACTAACACACACACACACACACACACACACACACACACCCCCGTCAGAGGACTAACACACACGCACACACACACACACACACACACACCCCCGTCTGAGGACTAACACGCACACACACACACACACACACACACACACACACACACACACACACACACACACACACACACACACACCTTCATTCCTCCACTTGTTTCTGCTTCTTCTTTCTTTCATTCCTCTGTGTGTCTCTAATGCCTCGGGGTCACACAACAGATGGACTAACCTGACACACACACACACACACACACACACACACACACACACACACACACACACACACACACACACACACACACACACACACACACACACACACACACACTCTGAGCTTCGGGCCAGTCAGCTGTCTCCCTGCTGCTTCCTCTCTGAGTCTGAAGTCTCTTCGCTTCAGTCCGAGCTGTTTGATATCATTTAATATCACTATCAGATAAAGTGAGGAAGACAATGTTTTTTAGAGCGCGGCGACTTCTAGAAGTTTCCTCCCGGACAAAAGAACACGAGAAATGTCAAATATTGAATATTTTTAAAGCTGCGTTTATTAATATTTAGGAGACACAATGGACTAAATGTATTGTTTTTGAAAAACACGAATTTACAGTAATACACACCATGTTGTGCTGACTGGACTACATATCGTGGAGTATCTGAAGATGTAAATCTGAAGCTCGGCTGTATTTTCGGGAAATGCGAATAATTAATAATGCACAGAAAATCTAAAATATTTGCTATTAATGCAAAAAGTTTTGATTTAATATTTAGACAGAATATAGGCAATGCACCACCGGGAGGAATGCATTCGTTGCGTTGAGGTGACGTGCAACAACATTAACCTGTCTGTTGGTCGCTTGTTAGCAGACCCTTCACGCGATGGCAGAGCGAACAGGTACAGGCAGGGCCCATAATGATAGCCCTATAGTTTAAATCTACTACCAACACATGAACATATGGAAATGGATTACTATTTAAAAAAAGAAATGTATTTGGGAACCTATCCATGGGATTATTAGTGGGGGTCGACCTCAAATCCTCTAGGGGGTCCAGGGGCATGCCCCCCGGTAAGATTTTATTTTTATTTTGGAGTTAAATGCATCAATCTGGTGCATTTTGAGGGGAAAATATAGAGACTAGATCTATGGAAACACCTATATTAAACAGAACTGTATACATTTCAATAATCATAAAATCATGGCCATAACCAACAACATACCATTTCCAATATGACAAAACACTGAAAGTTGTTTATTAATTTATTGTTGGTTAATTTATAGTTGTGAGTGTGCTCCTGAATCAGCCTCTCCTGTCTCCCTCCTCTCCTCTTTGAGGCAGCAGCAAAGACTCGTTTTCTCTCAACAAGTTTTAAAAGTGTATCTTACCTTTTTTCACCCAGTTAACTTTTTATTTATTTATTCATGCATATTTTACTAATCACAATACATTTCATTTAGCTGACGCTTTTATCCAAAGCGACTTATAATGACCGATTACAGGGACGTTCTCCCCGGAGTAACTAAGGGCTAAGTGCCTTACTCAAGGGCACACCTCACTATCCATTAGACCAATCACTACCCTCTCAAATGGAAATATGTGTTTACAAAAATTGTCAAAAAAACCTAAATGGGTCGCGAAATATACTTGGGCGGCCGTTAATATACCTGGGCGGCCCCTATGTGTGGGAAACCCTGTCTGTACTTTCTACTTCTTACATGTTGAACCCAAATACTAATAATAAATGTGTGTACTTTTGACATCTCTATATATATATATGTCTTTTAGCAGCCACAGCTTCCTTGAGATTAAATACAGCTCCCCCCCCTCTCTTTGCCCCGCAGTGGCAGTTTAATCACATCATCAGCAACGATCGGTTTCTTTGTTTCCGTTGCAGCGTGGCGATCGGCTTGTTAACCCTGAACCTTTTCTCTCGGAGAAATCAATTCAGAATCTTTCCGCCTGAGATCTCATCTGCGCCCGTCGTCCTGCAGCTCGGGGAATAATAATCTCTCTAAACCCGGGTAGGCTTCTGCTCGCTGCTGGAGATCAATTCTCCACCTCTGGCTGTTCCCCACACTGCTCTGAAAGGGAGGCGCTGTCCTAAAGAGCCCCGGCGCTCATCCATCTGCCCTCTGAACCACACAACCTCCTCCAAATTACCTCTCAGCGCCGAGGTCGGGCAAACAAATAGTCGCTAAAAGACTTTGGAAGCAGATAACATCTTCATAGTGCTTTGTGCCGGCAGCAGGAAACGGAGACGATGTCCCGCGCCTCTAACGGACAGCAGAGAGCAGAGGAAAGTTGTTTCTTATACAAGATAACTTCAATATATCTCCTTGGTTACGAGACAAGTTTAGTCGATGCATTTTAGTGTCGTAAAACCAGAGATTACGGCCGTGTGATCGAAGTATTCCAGGACGCACTTCGGTCTGTGGCGCCTGCATCAATAGTGGAAGAAATATTCAGATCCTTCAGTTGTTCATATTACACTAAGATATTCTGTGACAGGTTAGAGTCCAGTTTCTGAGTATTAGACGGGAAGGTATATCAAAAACAATACATGAAAAATATAGACGAAAGTTAAAGTGGGAATCTCCAAATGGATACAATATGTATTCAAACATAGAAAGTGAAATCGGGTTAGAGTAAAATAAAAAATGTTTTAATACAAATATTAATGTTAACAAAATAAGTTAAAGGTGAGCTATCATGCTATATTTGAACAATATATTGTAGGGCCATACTCTATTTATAAAGTATATAAATATAGTTTTTTTTTCAAAATACCAAACAGATTCAGATTCCAGCGCTGTTTTTGCAGGGGGCTGATTCTGTGAGCTGCAGCTGACCACGCCCCCTGCAGCTGGCCACGCCCCCTGTAGCTGACCACGCCCCCTGCAGCTGGCCACGCCCCATGTAGCTGACCACGCCCCCATGTAGCGGACCACGCACCCTGTAGCTGACCACGCCCCCCTGCAGGAGAGGGGAGTCTGTGATCAGCTGCTGGGCTGTCAGAAGAGGGGGAGGAAAAAGAGATCTCCGTCCTCCGTGTTTTATTACTTATATATAGAGTCGTTATTCATTTGTTTTAAAGCTCAATAACAAAGAAGACCTTTGACCGGCACTTTTCTAATTTTTTCCGGAAGATTTAAACTTTAACGGACATGTTGACCGGCGGAAAAAAATCGAACTGAAACTCCGCCGGCGGTCCCTCGTTCCTTCTAAGAGTCGGAGAGGTGGGTGTTTGTCATCTGCTGGTGGACTACCGGAGAGGATTACAGCGAGGGAGCAAACGCTTGCCTCGGGGAGGGAGAATAAACAGAAGGGCAACCATGGCAACCATGCACGGGAAGTCTTCTTCGCTGCTTTTGTGGCAGACTGCAGCGCCACTTACAGGCCTGGCATATGCACTACAGCGTCTCCAGCGCTTTCGAGCGGCAATGGCCGGCCGTGGCCCAACCTCTCATTCCCCTGATAGCCGTAGCGCCACTTTACTGACGTCAGGACAGTGTTCAAATCTGGATCAGTCTGTATCAGATCCGTTTTTAGAGGTTTGGGTATCGGAGGGAAATAGAGAGAGGGTTCCCTGGAACACCGGGACACATGTTCATTTATAAAAGACGTACAAGAGTGCATTTTGCACGATAGGTCCCCTTTAAACGTCCCAAAAATGTATAATAATATGACGGATTCCAGCGTTTGATTGAAGTATTCCACTTGTTTCCAGTGCAAAGTGATCAAGTGGTCATCAGTGACGGAGAGTTTATCAGATGGTTATATTTGATGTAGTTAAGATCAAGGCTTTGAAGCGATGTGTGCCTCACCAGTGCCCTGTACTACGAAGCCGGATGTTCTCTTAGCGGCTAACTTCAGGGAAAACTCTGGGTTTCCGGTCCTACGACGCTGGTTCTCTTCTTACCGGGCTAGATCTCCATGGTAACTGATGCTGAGCGGCTAGCCTTAGGTTCCAGGATAAGAGCTCAACTCAGTGAAAGCACCGCCTGCTGACCAATCAGAGCTCAGCGTGCGGAGTTTCAAATGCTATCAAGTCATATTACAGGAGAAAGGAACGGTCGTCAGTACGCTTGTCCATGTTTGTGGTCAAACGTTGCTAGCCCCGCCCCTTTCACATGAACGCGCACTCAGCCGGACGGAGACACCCTGGCTTGAGTTACCCGAGTTGATAACCAGCGTCGTAGGACCGCTTCGCGAGAGCGCGTTTGTTAAGCCGGGTAACTCGAACATATCCAGGGTCTGTCGAACTGGATGCGTAGTCCAGGCCTCCGGTGTCACAGAGAAGGTTGGTCTGTTAGTCAGAAGGATAACGACTAAACTACTACTCAAGGAAGTGGATCCCACAGCCTTGGCAGCAGACTGCAATCTCCAAGTGCCTTTCTAGTCTCTTTATCAGAATATATGTCCTTTCTTTAAGAGAGGATAATGCACACTAATAACTCGAGTCCATCATCTCATCTTCAGTTTGTCGGCTCTGAAGCCAAAGCAACTCAAGACTGAAGACGTGCGTGACCTCCATCTTCCATTAGTGTCACTTCCTCATGAGAACACACACACACACACACACACACACACACACACACACACACACACACACACACACACACACACACACACACACACACACACACACACACACACACACACACACACCACACACACACACACACACACACACACACACACACACACACTCACACTCACACTCACACACACACACAGTTTCTTTAAAAGCACCAATTAGGGACATGTAATCACGGCGGCGTCTGCAGGACTTACCCTCACAGTCAAAGCGATTCACGGTTAACCGAAAGCCTCGGAGCTGGAATGTCTGCGTGTTTGCCCAGCTGGAGGCGGGAAGACGCTTTAGATCAGAAAGACACAATTGCAATTATTTAAAATACAACACTATGGCATCAAAAGACTCTGAATGTTGGAGACGTCCTCTCTCGAGCTTGGGTTCCCCTGATTGCAGCCTTCATGCTAAGCTAGGCTAACCGTGTCATAGACCAATCGCTGAACTAAACGGACCAATCAAACTGATGTCCGTTCAGCTCAATCTTTCAAAACATGTCATATTCGCCTACAGTTCGATTGGCTACATCGTGCTTTGCAATCCTTACGGACCCCAAGTTACACAAAAAGATCAACGCATGAGACTCAGTAAGGTATAAACTACACACGTTACTGTGCTGCCAATACGTAGACGTTTTAACCGAGGCTCTGAATGCAGGACTGACGTCTCCCCGTGTTGCGTCTGTAACCGAAGTTAAGCATCTTTAACCACTGGCGTTAACGGCGCAGAACGATGTCTACACGGCGCGTCCTGATTGGCCGGGTGGTGGTTAAAGTCGTCCCAAAGGACCAGCAGTAGCAAGTGGAACCCATTAATGGTGTTTTCACGGCACCACGAACCCCCCTAGACTGAAACGACCAGTTGCCTGAATGCAGGTTTCAGATTAGATGGCTTTATTGTCGTGTGTTACGACTGGAGCACGACAGGACCCGAAAGCACGACTCCAGACAAACGACGATTTAAAAAAAGGTTTGTGCGGGGGAAGCGGGCAATCCATTCTCAAGGTTCAAACCGACCGGGCACTGAGCACAGGGAGCACGCAGAATACATACACACACAAGGAGCTCTACAGGTGCAACAATCAGTCCTTTGTGCCGGTAGCCATCAGGCGGCACAACAAGGGGTTAATGATGAAAAAAATCAAATTAAATCACTGGTCGTAAATATACACCGTTTCCACAACCCGTGTTAACTTGTCACTTTAACTTATTCCGCACTTTATAACTTAGATGATGACCAAATATGTATATATGCTGACAGTTATTTTACTCTTATTTTTATTTATCTCCTATTTTCATAGTCTTTTATTATTATTATCATTATTTCCTTGATTTTATGTTATTTATTTGAGATTGTATTGATCTGTGTGAATCTGTGCTGTACTGCTTACCCTGTTGCTGCTTTGTGCAACTGAATTTCCCCTCGGGGATTAACAAAGGTTCATCTTATCTTATCTTATCTTAATAAGGGGGGGCATAATCAGGTCCGTGAGCATCGTGACAAGGTAGGAGACGAACTAGCTGAACGTGAGAAATGGCAGACAACAGAAAGGGTAGCAGACAGGACTTAACCTGAACAGAGACATAATGTGAACAGATCCGCCGAGACACAACGCGGAGGGTAACGACATTAGATACGAAGTACTTCATTGATCCCACGCTGGTCATGTGTTGGTGTTGCAGCCGCATCGAAAGACAAGGCAGTGTCATTAGAGACATTCAGTAACAAATCCCAAATGTGAACATCAACAATAGAAATGAAATGGCATTAAAAAAGTAGATAATATACATGTGGAAGTACACATGTACGCCAACAAAATATGAAAAGCAGGATATTATATACACATTAAGTCTGTAAGGAATGGAATATTAAATTGAACATACATTTAAAATGTACAGTGAGGTTATCCAAGAGAAGCAAGGGAACGCACTCTGCAGTGGTTTCATGTCTCTCATGGGTTCGTTTAAAAGACACGGTGTGAAGCAACTGCAGCTATTTTAGTGTCAAGAGCAGGCCTGTTATCTAACACACACACACACACACACACACACACACACACGCAAACGCACACACACACGCACACACACACACGCACACACACAGCCTAAAAAACCCAAATACTTACACAGCCTGAAAAACTCTCATACACGATGTAACAGCAATATGAAAACACGAGAGAATGGAAAACCCCAATTTAAAATAGCTGATATAAGACGGTCGTAACACCACGAGTGTGTGTTCCAGCTGACAGGAAGTGGAGGGAAGAAATGGAGGAGAAACGGAGGTGGACGGAGATCAAAAGGTCTGTCTCTCAGACCTCACGCGGTTCACCCGAGGAGAGTCTGATCGATGGAGATATTGATCGTCGGTCTGAGGATCCTTCACTCCGCGGTAATGAGGCTTCGGGCTCTGACGCTAGATCCACGTTCGCTCGGCTGGAAACTGAGAGTTCCAGAGAACTGGGAGGCGAGGGGAAGAAAGACAAGTGTTAATACGATTATGTATGTGATCGCAGGTACAACGTCATACAATAAACATTAAGGCCACTTTCTCCCCAATTCCTTCGTCCCAAAATAATTCTGAGAGATAATAATAAAATTGAAAAATATATAATCAAAAAATATATAATAATAATAATAATACAATATAACAGTAATAATAAAAAATAAAAAAAATAAACAATTAAAACATTTTAGACTATACTCACCGACTAAACATTATTATCTTAAAGGGGACCTATCGTGCAAAATGCACTTTCTGATGTCTTCTCTCCGTCACCACGTGTCCCCGGTGTGTCCCCGGTGTGTCCCCGGTGTGTCCCCGCTGTGTCCCCGCTGTGTCCCCGGTGTGTCGGGGAACTCCCGCAGCGTCAGGAAATAAACCCTCTCTTTGCCTCCGTACCCAAATCTCTAAAAACGGGGAACTACGGAGCTGATCCAGATGTGCGTCCGATATGACGTAACATCTGAAATGTGGACCCACGGGCCAATCAGAAACGTTGCTATCAGAAACAACGCCCTGACTGCTTTGGACGTAATATGGTCGGTGTTTACATTAGCATCGCTAACACTCAGAGCTAACCTGTGCTGGAGAGCATGTGTGTGAAGAAGCAGGAAGTAGAAAGGAACTCACCTCGTGGTGTAACCGGCAAGAGAGAAAGCCTTTGAGCTCCAGACTGTTTCAGATCCTTGATAATCCATGATATGGCGTTTCATCACGGCAGCATTTAGTTTAGACGGTAGCTGCCGGGTCCCGCATAAGCTCCGCCCCTCCTCTTTAAAGCTTTATCCCCGAATCAGCACTTTAGAAACAGGAAGTGAAACAGAGGGATACGAGGCGTGGCTAGAATGGTCTGTTTGGTGTTTGGAGCAAAACACTTCAGACATGTTTTTAATACATGATTTTATATCTGAGAGCTGAGCTGTTGGCTAGAGACAGCAGGATAGCTGACCTTTTAAATTCAAAAGATCAATAGTATAAGAAATGTATAAGAAGAATACTTCATCCTGATTGGCCAGGAGGCTCAGAGAGTTATATCACTGCAGTCCACTGATCAGTTACCATGACAACAGTAATACCTGTAGGCAGGGGTGTGTGTGTGTGTTTGTATATTTTCACGTGTGTGTGTGTGTTTGGTCTGTTTCCAGCTTGTTGACCCAAACTATCTCTTATCCAAGGTCACACACACATACACACACACACACACACACACACACATACACACACACACACACACACACACACACACACACACACACACACACTCACCCACACACATACCCCACCACAGGGTAGGGTTCGCCGGCCTCTCGCTGCCTCAGTGACCCCACATCAGTTGCCATGGTAACGTGTCTCCCACTCTCTCTCCATACATCTGAGAGAAATCAACATGTTGTGTTTCGCTGTCAGACGGAGGAGCGTTCTGCTTATGGGAAGAGTTCAATGTGCGGTTATGCAACTGGTCGTAAAACATCGAACATGTCCAGAAGAGAGAGACGATATTTCAGTTACTAGAATAGATATACATTGTTCAATGTTCCAAACTCTCATTGGTTTCTCACAGCATCTCTGTGTAGTCTGTGTATTCACTCTCTGTCCTAAACGGCTTGTTGGAGCTCCTGCCCCCCCCCCTGTGAGCCCACTCTGTTCTGATGAGTCCACCACCGTTACAGCGGAACATCAGTGATTATGTCTAAAGGCCCGGACACACCAACCCGATTTTGGGAGTCAGAGGCCGTCAGAGGCTGTCGGGCATTCGCGGCGCCGTAGTCAGGTTGGTGTGTCCCGCACCGTCGACCGTGACACGCCTTATTTGGACTGCCAGACCCGAATGTTGAATCGGCCATGCATCGGGTCGGGCAGTCGGACCAAATAATCACTCTGATTGGCTGTTCAGCTAGCGAATCAGTGCTTGAGAAGCGAAGCGGAAGTGAGGGACGTAAACAAACGATTTAAGAAGGCACACACAGACTGCTATTCATTTTCATCTCATCATGGCGATCTGGAACGATGCAAACGAAGACCTGCTCATCACCTTGATCCAGGAGAGGCCAGCTCTGTATGATATTACGGAGAACAGATACTCTTCTTCTTCTCTGTCTTCCGGTTGTTGGCTCTTTTGAATGACGAATACACACTACCGCCGCCTGCTGGTAAGGAGAGTTATTGCCACTCACGCACTGAAGTCGGTGCGGTGTGTTCCCGTGCGACACATGGCCAAAGCGCAGGAGAACACGGCCAGGCAACAGCCGACTTCAGCGTCGGCTAGTCCTCTGGTGACTGCTTGGTGTGTCAGGGCCTTTACCATGGCGTTTGTTAGCAACCAGGAAATTACACAGTGATGACGACAGGTGAGAATGCTGCGGGGGTCTGGGTGTGTGTGTGTGTGTGTGTGTGTGTGTGTGTGTGTGTGGATCTGGAACACCAGAAACCTGCAACTCTGACTCCTTTTAAATCCAGACTGAAGACTTTCCTTTTTGTCCAAACTGACCATTTTCAATCAGCCCTCAGCAAATAAGACTTATGTTCGTCTTTTACTTCTCAAATATACACTCCAACAGATATTACACAGTGGTATTCATGTCGCCCACTTTTCAAATAAAGCTGAAAACATTTTCTAACAAATCTAAGAAAAAAGCTCAATCACTTATTTTCATAACAAGCTTGAAATAAAGCGTTCATATTTCCTCTCGTGAGAATCACTCTGAGGCTTCTGCCGTACGGAACGAGCTGCCAACGCTGACCAAGCGTCAGGGCGGAGGTGACTGTACTGCACTGTAACCGTGTTATTCGTGTTTCATTATCTCTTCTTTCTAATGTGTGTGATGCTCTTAATGTCTTTCGTTGTTGTAAGGCCCTTTGAATGGCCTTGGGTTGAAAGGGGCTGTATAAATACACCTGCCCTCAGGGAGAGAGGAGGGGTCGCAACTCCACTCTGGTTGTAAAGGAGGTGTGTAAGGTTGAGGGTTTTTACGAGACGTCGTGTGAAGCCTGTTGTTGAGGTCGCGGCGGCAGAGAGAGAGAGAGAGAGAGAGAGAGAGAGAGAGAGAGAGAGAGAGAGAGAGAGAGAGAGAGAGAGGAGAGAGAGAGAGAGAGAGAGAGAGAGAGAGAGAGAGAGAGAGAGAGAGAGAGAGAGAGAGAGAGAGAGAGAGAGAGAGGAGAGAGAGAGAGAGAGAGAGAGAGAGAGAGAGAGAGAGAGGAGAGAGAGAGAGAGAGAGAGAGAGAGAGAGAGAGAGAGAGAGAGAGAGAGAGAGAGAGAGAGAGAGAGAGGAGAGAGAGAGAGAGAGAGAGAGAGAGAGAGAGAGAGAGAGAGAGAGAGAGAGAGAGGAGAGAGAGAGAGAGAGAGAGAGAGAGAGAGAGAGAGAGAGAGAGAGAGAGAGAGAGAGAGAGAGAGAGAGAGAGAGAGAGAGAGAGAGAGAGAGAGAGAGAGAGAGAGAGAGAGAGGAGAGAGAGAGAGAGAGAGAGAGATGAGTCAGATAGCAGATCCGCGCCTGAGAGAAGCTACAGCTGTTACATCACGTCCGTACGAAACGAACTCACGAACAAAGCTTAAGATGGAAACGATAATGGATTTGAACTTCTGTGGACAGCATATGCCATACATGTTTGCATACCTTCACAGTAAATATGTATTCAGCATGATAGCTGTCTCACAGAAGTTAAATCCATTTCTCACTTATTCTGACGATGTCCTTAACCCCAAATCAAAGAACCCAATCAAAGGAGTTGTTAAATAAGTGAAGTCACGTTGTAATAACAATAACTCGTCTCTCTCTCTCGAGTTTTATTTTTGAGCTTTGTCAAAAAGCCACTGTGTCAAGTGTCCTTCTTGGGTTGCCGTACGGAGGTCTCCAATATGGCGGACCATCTCGCACACTGCAGATCGGGCAGGGCTGCAGATCGGGTAGTGACGGTTGTATCCGCTACTTTTCTCTTTCGTATAGCCCGTTCACACGAGGCCGTGACGGACCCCGCAAACGATAACGGGTCCCGAGGTGGATAGATCTGCAACCGGAACGCTCTGGGGGGGCAGACGGCAGCGATGAAGCCATAGCCCCGCCTCTCCCCACCTCTGCTGCTCACTGCTGTAGCATGCTACATGGTAGCTACATGCTAGCATGCTACATGGTAGCTACATGCTAGCATGCTACTGCTACTGACCATGCTACAGATGTTAGTGCAACATCTACAGCTCCTCACAACCATCAGCAACAAGTGGAGAATTACCTGAACTACATGTTGCTAAATCCACCGCGGGGCATAAACAGATAGGCAACCATGGCAACCGTGCTCGGGGGTCTTCTTCGCTGCTTTTGGTGTATGTTGTGGCAGAAGAACAGCGCCACCTACAGGCCCGGCAGATGTACTGCAGCGTCTCCAGGTCTCGTGTGAACGGGGTCTGTTTCTGCTGATGAGAACACTTTCAGATCTCTGTCTCTTTCGAGGAGTCGTCTTCAAAGTCAAAGACGACAGAGATGTTGTGTATTCATGGCCTCGGAGCTGAGAGACGGTGTTTCTCCGGCTCTTCAGTCATCCTTATATCATCTCTCTCTCTTCACTCTGACTCCGTGTTGTGAGGTTTGTCCTTGTAGCTGAAACGGGCTTTTATAAATATACTTTTCTTGCATTTTCTTGTGAAATATTGCAAACTTTCTCAACTCTGTCCACGTCTCTGTCCACGTCTACATCGAGCTGATATCGCCCGACAGCTCTCACTCTGCACAACGAGCCTTTTATTACGTTACTTGTTACTGAGCCTCTTCACAGTGTACACTATAGGGCTCATGTTCTCTCCCTGTGTGTCCTCACTCGTGTTTCTCTCTCATAGACCCCCGTCCTCTCTTCCTGTTTGCACATGGGTTGTGTGCGACGGTCATTATCTTCCCCCTCCACGGTCAAACGGACAAATTAGTACACGTGTCAGCGAGCAAATGAGGACATGTCAAAACTCTCATTAGTGTCCGGAGAGAGAGAGGAAACGTGTCCCGGGTCAGAGAGGGGGGAGAGGGGATGCATGTGTAATTATATTCATTTAAAACAGAGAAATATCAGGAGAACAGGATCGTAATTTACAGATTGGAGGTTGTTGAATATTCGGTCAATTATCTGATATAAGAAGTATGGGCTTTGAAGTGTGCTTCAGTAAAAAGTACCATAACTAGCAGCTGCTTTAAAGAGTACCTGGTATTTGAGTTCAACATGTGAGAAGTAGAAAGTACAGGTATTTGAGTTCAACATGTAAGAAGTAGAAAGTACAGGTATTTGAGTTCAACATGTAAGAAGTAGAAAGTACAGGTATTTGTGTTCAACATGTGAGAAGTAGAAAGTACAGGTATTTGGGTTCAACATGTAAGAAGTAGAAAGTACAGGTATTTGAGTTCAACATGTAAGAAGTAGAAAGTACAGGTATTTGAGTTCAACATGTAAGAAGTAGAAAGTACAGGTATTTGAGTTCAACATGTAAGAAGTAGAAAGTACAGGTATTTGAGTTCAACATGTAAGAAGTAGAAAGTACAGGTATTTGGGTTCAACATGTAAGAAGTAGAAAGTACAGGTATTTGAGTTCAACATGTAAGAAGTAGAAAGTACAGGTATTTGAGTTCAACATGAGAGAAGTAGAAAGTACAGGTATTTGTGTTCAACATGTGAGAAGTAGAAAGTACAGGTATTTGAGTTCAACATGTAAGAAGTAGAAAGTACAGGTATTTGAGTTCAACATGTAAGAAGTAGAAAGTACAGGTATTTGAGTTCAACATGTAAGAAGTAGAAAGTACAGGTATTTGAGTTCAACATGTAAGAAGTAGAAAGTACAGGTATTTGAGTTCAACATGTGAGAAGTAGAAAGTACAGGTATTTGAGTTCAACATGTGAGAAGTAGAAAGTACAGGTATTTGAGTTCAACATGTGAGAAGTAGAAAGTACAGGTATTTGAGTTCAACATGTAAGAAGTAGAAAGTACAGGTATTTGGGTTCAACATGTAAGAAGTAGAAAGTACAGGTATTTGAGTTCAACATGTAAGAAGTAGAAAGTACAGGTATTTGAGTTCAACATGTAAGAAGTAGAAAGTACAGGTATTTGAGTTCAACATGTAAGAAGTAGAAAGTACAGGTATTTGAGTTCAACATGTAAGAAGTAGAAAGTACAGGTATTTGAGTTCAACATGTGTGAAGTAGAAAGTACAGGTATTTGGGTTCAACATGTAAGAAGTAGAAAGTACAGGTATTTGAGTTCAACATGTGAGAAGTAGAAAGTACAGGTATTTGAGTTCAACATGTGAGAAGTAGAAAGTACAGGTATTTGAGTTCAACATGTAAGAAGTAGAAAGTACAGGTATTTGGGTTCAACATGTAAGAAGTAGAAAGTACAGGTATTTGAGTTCAACATGTAAGAAGTAGAAAGTACAGGTATTTGAGTTCAACATGTGAGAAGTAGAAAGTACAGGTATTTGAGTTCAACATGTAAGAAGTAGAAAGTACAGGTATTTGAGTTCAACATGTGAGAAGTAGAAAGTACAGGTATTTGAGTTCAACATGTAAGAAGTAGAAAGTACAGGTATTTGAGTTCAACATGTGAGAAGTAGAAAGTACAGGTATTTGAGTTCAACATGTGAGAAGTAGAAAGTACAGGTATTTGAGTTCAACATGTAAGAAGTAGAAAGTACAGGTATTTGAGTTCAACATGTAAGAAGTAGAAAGTACAGGTATTTGAGTTCAACATGTGAGAAGTAGAAAGTACAGGTATTTGAGTTCAACATGTAAGAAGTAGAAAATACAGGTATTTGAGTTCAACATGTAAGAAGTAGAAAGTACAGGTATTTGAGTTCAACATGTAAGAAGTCAAAGTAAAATAAGTAGTGGATAAAGTACTGATACCAGAAACATGTAAATACGTAACAAAGTATTTGTACTGCACTCCTTCCCACCTCTGCCTCTAACACTGTTTACATGGACCTCCAGGAAGCAGGGGCTGTCCTCCCTATACATACGATAAATAAAGTAATATTAGTAATGCGCTGGTGTTCCCTTTGGCCTTTCAAGCATGCTTCTTAGGTAACGTCAAGCTGTCTGTGGCTCTGTTCTGCCGTATCAATGTAAATGTCCTCTCCGTGGGACTAATAAAGGTTCTGATCCACATCACATGCGACAGAAGAGGTGCAGCCCGCGGACAAACCTTCACATCCCATAATGAGAGCGTTAACCCTCGGGCAGCGCGACACCCAGGATCAGCTCTGAGAGACGCCTCGGTCGCTTTCAATCTCCTAATTATACATCTCTGCTCCCGCCTGGACTGAGACCGCTCGTCACCACCAGGTGTCCTAATCTTATTCATTAGACAACGTGGTGGTCCAGGATCTGTTTCAATGCGTTCTGAATACAGAAGTAGGTCGTTGTATTAGTGATTACATCGTGTTACACTCGCAGCGGGAGGGCAGGTTTCAGTGGGTTTGAAAGGTAAACGTACACATGTACTGTAACAGGTGCTGTTGTTCTGCAGATACAGGTGTTACATATTAAATAGTATCTGCCATGCCATCTCTTCACTTCGGGTCCATTCGGTCTTAACCTGGCCGAGTTCCATCCATTGGACGTTTTGAATTAGCGTTTTGATTAAAGAAATTGGGATTTATGGTACTTAATACTTTTTTAAGATTGCAATATGTTTGATATTTAATTACACCGTATATATAATCCTATTTAGAAATGATATTGTTTCCCTTATTTTGCTTCTCGGTGACTTTTTAGATTTTTACATTACATTTTAAATTGAGTGTGTGTGTGTGTGGTGTGTGTGTGTGTGTGTGTGTGGTGTGTGTGTGTGTGTGTGTGTGTGTGTGTGTGGTGTGTGTGTGTGTGTGTGTGTGTGTGTGTGTGTGTGTGTGTGTGTGTGGTGTGTGTGTGTGTGTGTGTGTGTGTGTGTGTGTGTGTGTGTGTGTGTGTGTGTGTGTGTGTGTGTGTGTGTGTGTGTGTGTGTGTGTGTGTGTGGTGTGTGTGTGTGTGTGTGTGTGTGTGTGTGTGTGTGTGTGTGTGTGTGTGTGTGTGTGTGTGTGTGTGTGTGTGTGTGTGTGTGTGTGTGTGTGTGTGTGTGTGTGGTGTGTGTGTGGTGTGTGTGTGTGTGTGTGTGGTGTGTGTGTGTGTGTGTGTGTGTGTGTGTGTGTGTGTGTGTGTGTGTGTGTGTGTGTGTGTGTGTGTGCCTATAAAGCGGGATAACTAATTGTGTGTATTAGCTTTCTGTCTCCCTGCAGTGCTTTGTTTGAAGTAGATAATTTATGACTGCAAAACATGTTTGCATAAACTTCATTAGAATATAAAGGGACATACATCAGCTGTCTGTCTGCAGCTGTCTGTCTACCTTCAGCTACCTGTCTGTTTGTCTGCAGCTACCTGTCTGTTTGTCTGCAGCTGTCTGTCTGCCTGCAGCTACCTGTCTGTCTACCTTCAGCTACCTGTCTGTCTGCCTGCAGCTACCTGTCTGTCTGCCTGCAGCTACCTGTCTGTCTGCCTGCAGCTACCTGTCTGTCTGCCTGCAGCTACCTGTCTGTCTGCCTGCAGCTACCTGTCTGTCTGCCTGCAGCTACCTGCCTGTCTACCTGTCTCACCCTCCGTCCACTTTCTGACTCTTTCCCTTTTAAAGAAACTCTCAAAAACACAGACTGTCTCTCTGTACTCTCTCCCACACGCTGCGTCGTGCATGATCAGCTCCTCACATTCTGATTGGCTGACAGAATCGTAATAAGTGTTACTTTATATCAACGGCCAGAGTTCCATTCACACCATTGTAACCGTTGTGACTGTTACCATGGTAACCTTCAATTAATGTCCACCCACCGCTCTCTGACCACCGCCATCATCATTATTTTAAATATGGAGCAGAAAGTAAATAAGAAATTCGCTTTTTCCGAACCACCGGCTTCAGAATGAGGGTTAGTTACACACTCTATCAGATTTACACCAAAAGGATTTGTTCTCAATATCTTTGGAAAATGTACTTTGTAGTATTTTGGTCAGATTCATGTCATTAAGACTCAATATGTCTACTTCTTGTGACTTTTTTTTGTTGTGAATAAGCAATACAATGTCATACAACCACATGTATCAGTAAAACCCTAAAAATACAATTAATATAGTTTAAAACTCGAATAACAGTTACAGTAATGCTATGTGGGTTTTCTGGTGCAGCACATATCATCAGCTTTGTCCCAGTTTGACCTTATTTCCAGAGCCTCTGACAGGTCTCAGGCCTTCATGTGCTCAGCTGTTTCAATTATGGAGAAATCACAGGTACGTTTTCTAACCTCCCGCCGCTCAGGGCAGAGGCTTCAGAGCGTATTACCACCTGCTGAAGGCCAGAGTCACTCATTATAGTTTCTCACAACCCTGAGCCACATCTCTGGAGACGTGTTATCGGTCTCTGGATTCTCAGAGCCTTCTGTTACCCTCAGGATCCGGACATCAAGCTCACCGGCCCTGAGATGTTGCTCCCTTTACTAGAGCGTGGGGCATTGAGTCCTTAAACCAAGCAATGAGTCAGCATTTTAGCACTTCCTGTCCTTCGTCTGGGACATTTTTAAATATGTTTTTAGTTATCCTGAAATTTGCTCTGTGGTTAACACAAGCTGAAGATATTCTTAATCTACAACATAAAATATGTCGGTAAATACCCCACTGGTGGATTTCAAAACGGATGTTGCTAACGAGAGTCTAAATGAGACGACTAAACGTCATCACGCCCAACATTAGCCACCTTTAGCTTAGCGGTGGTGACGTGAAGTCATGTGACCGTGCTGTAGTTCCTCTATAGCCCAACATTAGCCTCCTTTAGCTTAGCGGTGGTGACGTGAAGTCATGTGACCGTGCTGTAGTTCCTTTATAGCCCAACATTAGCCTCCTTTAGCTTAGCGGTGGTGACGTGAAGTCATGTGACCGTGCTTTAGTTCCTTTGTAGCCCAACATTAGCCTCCTTTAGCTTAGCGGTGGTGACGTGATGTCATGTGACCGTGCTGTAGTTCCTTCATAGCCCAACACTAGCCACCTTTAGCTTAGCGGTGGAGACGTGAAGTCATGTGACCGTGCTGTAGTTCCTTTATAGCCCAACATTAGCCACCTTTAGCTTAGCGGTGGTGACGTGAAGTCATGTGACCGTGCTGTAGTTCCTTTATAGCCCAACATTAGCCTCCTTTAGCTTAGCGGTGGTGACGTGAAGTCATGTGACCATGCTGTAGTTCCTCTATAGCCCAACATTAGCCGCCTTTAGCTTAGCGGTGGTGACGTGAAGTCATGTGACCATGCTGTAGTTCCTCTATAGCCCAACATTAGCCGCCTTTAGCTTAGCGGTGGTGACGTGAAGTCATGTGACCGCGCTGTAGTTCCTTTATAGCCCAACATTAGCTCTTTATGTCAGAAATCATAAAGTGGTGTTAACATGTGTAGATTTTCCTGCTGATCTTAAACGTTAATTTTTTCTGCAATAATCCAAAAGCCAATGAAAAAATCCCATTGGCTTTTTGTCATGGGAACCAGTGAGATGCTGCCTTCAGGGTTAACTTAATCTCCTTAACTTTTCCTTGTTGCTTTTCGTGGTAACTAACTAGTGTGTGTATCCATGTATCATTTTAAGTTCATGTAATCTATCATGTATGCGTTGTTGCACGACGCTAATAACCTGCATTATTGTATAACCTGGCAAATGATCCCAGGATTGACGAACCACGTTATTCTGTCACTTAGCAAGTTATTGTTGTATATTATTCCGTCAAAACTCCTCAGCATCCAAACCCCCTGTCGCTCCCTCGTTTGTGTTCGTCAATAGTTGCCGTTACGTTCATAATAAGGTCCTTTGAGTGTTCATAACAAGTACGATAGTTTGGTAAATATCATCCGTTCAGGGTCAGCGGAGGGAAGCAGTTGGCGAGTGATTTGCGTGACAAAATGTGAAGAGAAGCGAACAGACGGCAGAAAGACGGAAGGAGAAAGAGGAGCATTAACCAGATGGAGAAACGAGAGTGAAGACAGAATAAAGACGTTACATAAACAGCCCATCTGCTGTTAATGAGATTCTCTCTGCTGACGCTGTCAAACAGAGCTAACGTCCTCCACGTCGGTCCCTGTCAGGTGAACAGCTGGAGCTGCTTTCAAGTCATGTGTTCACTAACTGATGGAAATAGGGCGGAATAAGTGGCGGAAGAGAGATCTCACATGTTTAAAGTTGTATTACGACAATCAATCAATCTGTATTTACATAGCACGTTTCAGACACAGATCGTAACGCAAAGTCATTCGAAAACCAAAAGACATACAGAGATGCTGTGAGAAACCAATGTGAGATGGAACATCGAACAATATAAATATATTCTAGTGGACTCAACAATGGAACTATGATCAGGAGAAATGGCGATGACGGACCTTTAGTAATTCATCTCAGCAAACCAAACTAAAACTCGTTCACGTCTAAGATGCTTCGTCTTACTCTTGTATGTATGCGAGGAATAACTGATCCAAGATAAGGTCACACGGTGAAATAACTCTCTGTTCAGTGTTACCATAGCAACACCGCAGGGGGGTATTCATATCAGATTTAACTTTTTATATGTTTTGTGATAGCGGTCTATTATATACAGCAGTCGGAGGTAATCTAGTGCAGCAGATGGTCGAACGCGAAAGTGCTGCACAGGGTGTCCTAACTTCACTATTTTATTTTACCACCGTCTAAAACGGTGAAGGATGAGAAACTGTAGACGCGCAGGCTGTGGGTCAGTGGAAGGCAAAAGTCAAAGTCAGCTTTATTGTCAAAAGTACTACGTGTGTTATACATCCAGAAACCTCGAGATACCGTTTCCCGCAGTCCCACAGTGTGACATACATGAAACAAAAAGGGCCTCGATAAACGGGGTGTACAACCAAGTAATCATTTTTAATAAGTTCTGGTTAATAATATATTTAAAATGTTAATTATATATTTCAAATGTTCAGAGTACAGTTTCAGTGCAGTAGCAGCGGAGATGGGCAGAACAGTGACTGGTGCTGGATGAGGGACGTGTGTGTGTGTGTCTGTGTGTGTGTGTGTGTGTGTGTGTGTGTGTGTGTGGCCTAGCATTACTATACTTGTGGGGACCTAAATCTGTTTACATAGTCATGTGTGGGGACTCGCCTCCCTTATGGGGACAAATTGGAGGTCCCCATAAGGGAGATCATTAATTTTAGGGTGAAGACTTGGTTAGGGTTAGGCATGTGTTGGTTCTGGTTAAGGTTAGGATAAGTCTCCAGGAAATGCATGTAAGTCAATGTAATGTCCCCTGAAGTGATGTATACATGGTGTGTGTGTGTGTGTGTGTGTGTGTGTGTGTGTGTGTGTGTGTGTGTGTGTGTGTGTGTGTGTGTGTGTGGTGTGTGTGTGTGTGTGTGTGTGTGTGTGTGTGTGTGTGTGTGTGGTGTGTGTGTGTGTGTGTGTGTGTGTGTGTGTGTGTGTGTGTGTGGTGTGTGTGTGTGTGTGTGTGTGTGTGTGTGTGTGTGTGTGTGTGTGTGTGTGTGTGTGTGTGTGTGTGTGTGTGTGTGGTGTGTGTGTGTGTGTGTGTGTGTGTGTGTGTGTGTGTGTGTGTGTGTGTGTGTGTGTGTGTGTGTGTGTGTGTGTGTGTGTGTGTGTGTGTGTGTGTGTGTGTGTGTGTGTGTGTGTGTGTGTGTGTGTGTGTGGACTTTTCTTAACACTTCGTTTTGACTTGGATGCAACAACGCCAGGGAAATGTGTGAAGAAGAATTCATAACGGTTTAGGAAAATAAAATATGGTACTAAGATCATTTATTCTTGATTTATAGTATAATAAACCACCATGTAATAAGGAATTTACAAAAAAATATGAAATTATTAAATAGAGGAATTATTCCTAACACATGTTCGTAGACGCTGATGCAAAACGTCATTTTTAAGGATTTAGGAAAAGCCAATGAGGTGCAAAGATAATCCGACTACATGTATAATACATTCAACCACTATTTATAAAGTTACACAAGGGGTCCGGGGGTCTTAACAAGTATTAAAAGTTGATAAATTAATTTAACGAAAATGAAGGCTATTAAAAAATATGAAACGGCATTTTCCAAGGTGTTACATTTTGTAGCTTGTTGTCAATAAGTATATGAATGGTCCAGAGAGGTTGTGTTCTACCGTCTGCCTGAATGTAGTCATGGCGACGGTGTGTCGTGTGATTCTGTGGAGTTTATTTACGGCATCCCGTTGGGTTTGACGTCATCTGAACAGGACGTCGCACGCTCACTGCTTGATAGCACGCGATGGTCCGTTTACGCCGGTTGCTAAGCAACATCGTTATGGGGAAATGCAAGTCTGCGTCCAAATGGTTGGAAGATAAGGAGGAAGGACACTCAATACTGTGTATAGTCAATGTGAGGTAAAGTGTGTCGCCATGGTAACCGGTTAGAACTCGAAGAGGCGACGAGGTCTTAAAGTGTACGGAAAGGGTCTTAAAGTGTATTAAAGACACCCTGTTCCAATAGGAAACAATGAGATAGTGAATCACCAGAAAACTACAGCGTAGGTTTTACCCTAACACATGTTCGTAGACTCTGATGCTAACACTTCAAGATGTCGTGATAACCTGACTGCATTCAAGTTATATTCAACCGCCATCTAAAGACACGAAGACGAGAAACAATAGACACTCAATAGCATAATAGACAATTCCATCCCGTCTTCTTTCCGAACGATTTTCCATTATTTTAGACTTCGATGTCAAAACAGTTATATCATGAGTGGAAACTTCGCCAATTTGTTTGAAAATGGTGAAAAAATACATATTTAGAAACGGAAAAAGGACATTTACAGGCACACATGAAGAATACCAATTTTAAGCCAGGATCTGAGAGCTTCTGAGTGAGTATTCTGAGGTGTAAGAAACACACGGTTTTAGAGTATAAGGACAGTAAATTTAAATAAGTCATAATGAACCAGGAAGTCACTGCAGCATATGTCCTCCAAAAGAAGGTCTGAAAATGCAGTTCCAGCTGAGCGAGCGCTAATGAGACTAACGAGCTGGCTTTAAAGTGTAATTAAACATCTCCAGGTGTGTTGTGGTGCTGCGGAGGAAAGGTCGGCTCGGCTCGGCTGTAAAATGTTTTTGAGCTTTTATCTCTGCGGGATGATCCAGGCCTCTGATTGGCCGAGCTGGAAGAGGGCCAAGCCAATCACACGCCCCGGGGCCATCTGATGGTCACTGTCCTCTGAATCTCCTCTATACACACACACACACCACACACACACACACACACACACACACACACACACACACACCACACACACACACCACACACACACACACACACACACACACACACACACACACACACACACTTTTAAGTATTGTGAGTACAACTTGTGTGGGTGCTGTAGTGTCTTCTATAGGTTTTAGTGCATGTAAATGGTTTGCAAAGGCTAAACATCTCACATTTCCGCAACACAGTGACATCACTATGTAACACTCGCGCTCCTATTGGCTATCGCTCCAACACAGTGTAGGCTAAGGGATGGTTTCATCCATTCAAACAGTAAACAAAGTAGTTAGAGGTTACCACTGTAAAACCAAAGCCATGTTAAGCCACAGAATACACACGGCGCGTCCATATGTATTTACTGACGTTATGTGCAAATATAACAGCACTATATTCCTGAAGTGCGTCGATCGTGCTCCCCTGAGGATACACCTCTCTCACGACCTCATGATGTTTCCTCTAACGCCGCCCTCGGGACACACTCCGCTCTTCAAGCTCCTCTCGTAAGAATAGCTGAAGCATCACTATGTAATTTATTCTGTACAGCACTTTCATATTAAGGGGTGTAATGAACATTTCAGCCTGCAGCAGGGAGGCTCGTCTCCCCCTCTTTCTCCCCCGTTTCCCTCCCCCTCTTTCTCTCTGTGGCTGCAGGTTGTCTCGCTAGCTGAGAAGCATTTTAACATTCAAACACTCGCCTCTTCTTCTTCTTCTTCTTCTTCTGTCTGCTGAATATGGAGCAGCTCTTATCTCAGCGAAAGAAGGATAATTGGTGGACAAGTGGGGAGGGACACACAGGGACAAGAGTCAGTGCCAATGATACTGAGAACAGGAGATGTGGTGTGTGTGTGTGTGTGTGTGTGTGTGTGTGTGGGGAAAACCTCTCTTTTAATCGCATTACCAGTCGTTTTGTTTAGACTTGTACTAGTAGGAAGTGGGTGTTACAGCAGAGCTAGATAGACAGACGGACAGACGGACAGACGGACAGACGGACAGACGGACAGACAGACAGACAGACAGACAGACAGACAGACAGACGGATAGACAGACGGACAGACAGACAGACAGACAGACGGACGGACAGACAGACGGACGGACAGACAGACAGACAGACGGACAGACGGACAGACGGACGGACAGACAGACGGACAGACAGACAGACAGACAGACAGACAGACGGATAGACAGACGGACAGACAGACAGACGGACGGACAGACAGACGGACGGACAGACAGACAGACGGACAGACAGACGGACAGACAGACAGACGGACGGACAGACAGACGGACGGACAGACAGACAGACGGACAGACAGACAGACGGACGGACAGACGGACAGACGGACAGACAGACAGACGGACAGACAGACAGACAGACAGACAGACAGACGGACAGACGGATAGACAGACAGACAGAGAGACAGACAAGTACTTTATTGATCCCAATTTTGGAAATGTTTGTGCTGCAGCATCATAAAAAACAAGGCAATAAGAGAAATTAAGACACTAGAAATAAACAGTCCAAAATATTTCTTAAATAGAAATAAAATAGCGTTAAAAAATATATACATACAAGAAAAGTACGAATATTTATGAGAAATGTTACGACTGGTTTACAGGTACATGCTGGATACTACAAAAGATTCTTGCTTAAAGATTCATTTAAAAAAAAGACTCAATTTCAAAATTTGACCTTTGAAAATGTTGTTAAAAAAAATAGATTAGTTTCTAACGATATCTTTCAAGACATTAGTTCAATAGGTTATGTTGAAAATCTTTCTAATAGTTTAGTTTAGAAAGTTTGAAAAGATTTGTCAAAGCTATCATTTGACTTCAACCAGGATCACATCTGTATTTAAAATCCATGTCAGACTTTCACATTTTGATTGTAGAGCAGCGAAAACTAGAGAATGCAATTCCCATGGAATTTGCTCGTGGGAATCCTTTATTCTGAAAAGCTGAATTGCTTTGCTGAAATGTAATGTGTGAGAAGAAAGTGAAGCATTTAGATTGAAATGATACGTGAACACTGGGGGCTCGAATGTGTGATGAGAGAAGAAAGTAAAAAGGCTTGGAAAATCCGCAGAATATTTGAACTGCAAACTTGATGGCGAATGATCTGTCGCCATGGCAACGGCATTTGATGACTCCCCCATAATACGCTTAAATGCGTTGATGGCTGCATCGTTACCACACCTGGGAAGTTTTGGGCCATTTCGAGCATTTGAACTGAAGTGTGAGAAAACCGTTTTTCATCAAATCAAATCAAATCAAGTTTTATTTATTGAGCACATTTATAAACGATGTCTGGTGGAGCCAAACGTGCTGTACATAAAATACAAATAGCCTACAGTCGAGACACTTTACAGCAAATACAACAGCACAGATTGTTCAGAATATCAGTATGAGAAAAAGGACACCCTCTGTCCTTAGACCCTCTGTCCTTAGACCCTCTGTCCTTAGACCCTCTGTCCTCAGACCCTCTGTCTTTAGACCCTCTGTTCTCAGACCCTCTGTCCTTATACCCTCTGTCCTCAGACCCTCTGTCCTTAGACCCTCTGTCCTCAGACCCTCTGTCCTCAGACCCTCTGTCCTTAGACCCTCTGTCCTCAGACCCTCTGTCCTCAGACCCTCTGTCCTTAGACCCTCTGTCCTTAGACCCTCTGTCCTCAGACCCTCTGTCCTCAGACCCTCTGTCCTTAGACCCTCTGTCCTCAGACCCTCTGTCCTCAGACCCTCTGTCCTTAGACCCTCTGTCCTTAGACCCTCTGTCCTCAAACCCTCTGTCCTCAGACCCTCTGTCCTTAGACCCTCTGTCCTCAGACCCTCTGTCCTTAGACCCTCTGTCCTTAGACCCTCACATCGTACAAGGAAACACTTCCAGAGAAACCCCACAGTTGAAGGGAACATGGAGAAACCTCAGGAGAGCAGCAGAGGAGGGATCCCTCTCCCAGGACGGACAGACTGCAATAGATGCCGTGTGCAAATCCAAGAGATAATACATGTCACAGCATAGAGACCGAATGTTAGGAAATGCATGTGTCTGTGATGAGAAGATGAATCCACGAGGATGTCAGCTACAGTCCTGAGGAAGCCATCAGGGAAGCAGCAAGACGAGACCCAAGACAGGACCGCAGAGACGGGTTCAGCCACGACCCGAAGTCCACGACTTAATCCAGAACTCAGGATAGAGGATCCAGGACTCAGGACTACAGCAAGAGGACCAGCCTCGACTCCGGATCCCGGCGTAGATACAGATACAAAACAAGAACAAATGTGTGGTTAATGGAACAAGAGAAGACACAGACACAGACAGAGAGGGGGAAGGTCACTGGATAAAAGTTATTCTTGATAACCCTCTAGAAAGATCTCATGAACTTCCCCACTCAATCTATCAGGACCCGAGCAGTTCTATTAGAAGTCCAAGGTAAAGGCACAGGCCGGCGCTTATCGCTCATGGAATCCCTCACCATATGAACTCTGACCCCTCAAGTGTACAAGTGAAGAGACACCATGTGTTAGCTGTTTTAACTTTTAAATGCACTGTAAGGCGACCTTGGGTGTCCTGAAAGGCACCTCGAAATAAAATGTATTATTATTATTATTATTATTATTATTATTATTATGTGTCAGCTCCTTTTTAGAATAGTATTTCTTCTCTTCTCTGAGAAACAAGGGTATGAAAAGAACAGCCAGAAACAGAGGAAGAGAGGCAGAACGTGATGCACTCTCCTAAATGTTAAACGAGTAAGAGGTGAAGAAACACAAAGCCAGAAACTGAAATGAAAAGGCACCATCATGCTTCCCCTTCGAATAGGGTGGAAATTATGAAGACCCAAATTATGAAGAGGAGACATGGGGTACTGGTGAAGAGGGACAACAGTGAAAGCCCCAACGTATCCAACGTACTAGCACTCTCCAGAGAGACAGAAAGTCAAAGTACACGCCGAGAGGCACAACGTGACTATGTAAATGCACTCTCCCGTATAAATTAGTTCAAGGGAAAGAGGGTGAAAAACTAAACTAATCAAAAGAAGGAAGTAGAGAGGCCTAAATGCCCTCTCCTAGATGCAGTTAAAGGAAAGAACTGGGGAACAAACAAGGACAGGAGGAAAGGCCCAACGAGTCAACGTCAACACACTCTCCTGGAATAGTTCAAGGTAAACGGGGTAGGAAGAATATAGTAAGAAATAGAGCTGAAAAGGCATGAGCATTGTGTTGCCAAGGCAACGGTATTTGAAGAAATCTTAAAATTGTCACACAGATGTCTTCACAGCTGGACTGTTAGCACACATGTGAAGTTTGAGCACTTTTTGTCCATTTTCATAGGAGTTATAGCAATATCGTGTTTTACGGCGAGGGATGCGTTGCTATGGAAACACATTTTGAGGAAAACTCACTAATGGCACATAGACATGTGCTGGACCATTAACCATGATCTGAAGGCTGCTGCTCTGAGCATATCAGTTGGAGTTTTGACATCATCGTGTTCCATGACACAGCTGTTTATATTTGAGCTAACGACGTGTCCAGAGATCAAAGGTTTCCATGGTGATCGCAGTAATCTGTGAGAGGACAGCATTTGCATTGTTCTGAATGAGAGATAAACCTCTTACATGTGAACGTTTTGTTGAATAACCGTAACAGATATCGGTGAAATTTCAACGCGTGAAGCATCTGAAGGAAGTTGAGCATCTGAAGTGTGCTTGTTGTGTACTTTCGGGTTAATAATGTGGCCTTTTTGGCAGATCAACTAAAGGTGTGCGGCTGCTGTCGTGAGTAAAGATCAGCTTGAATGCACAATGGGGTTTAATGGGGTTTGTCACTTCATGCCCTCAAGAGGCATTTTGTTTAATTATTTTTGCCAATTATTTTTCGAGCTACGAGATGTTTTCCTACGTTTGTCATGACAAATGATGTCTCAGGAATGTAGGGTTTGGGAATTATGGCAGGTTTAAAAAAAATATGAAGGGGAATTTCAAGCTGTCCTCAATGTTTAATATTTCTAAAAGTATGAATCAGATTTAAAAGTTGTGTTACACGAATAATGTCAGAAAGATGTGTAACATTTTAAAGTTGGAATGAGGTTTGAGTGAAAGTATGAATGAACAGTTAGCAGTTGAAGTCGCATGAAGATTTTTCAAGTCTGAAGATTTCCTCCATTGACTTCCATGTTAACAATGTGATGAATTATGGGATGTATCTCTGTAATTATGAAAGTTATGAATAATGAAAGTAATAGCCATCGATTCCCGACCGAGCTGAACGTGTTGATGTTTGAACGGAGTTTCTGCGATGTGGAATGTGGGAGAAGAAGAGGCGCAAAATAACCCGGCGGAATAATAAAGAATTGTGTGTGTAGCATAACAGATAGTGGGACAGCATTCCCACTAAATGAGTAGGAGTAAAACAAAGCTATAGATAGAGACAGAAACCAGGTGAAACTCCACGGTGACGATTGGAAATCTAATGTTGTGTATGTGTGTGTGTGTGTGTGTGTGTGTGTGTGAGAATGAAACGATTCATTTAATTTGAATTTAAATGTCTATTGAGTATAATGTCTAATTAGCATATTCCACCTTAAACCAAACAGCTTGATTTGCATTTCCCCCCTAAGTTAAACTGATTGGCTCCCCCAGAGCTAACCAATCAGTTCTGCTGTCTGAGCCTCAGCCATGTGGATAATAAGCTGTCATCCAATCACACGCAGCCTGGGAGAACACGCTGCCACCTGATTGGTTGGAGCTTGTCCAATTCTATTTCCAGGGTAACCTATATATATATATATATATGTCATGATGTATTACTGGAGCCGCGGTTGGCGAGCCGTAAAGTTTGTAGGATCCTCGTTAAATGAGTTTTAACAAGGCAGTGTGCTGCATTCAATGTCCTGTTTAAAACGCGGGGATCCATTTATTTCACTGGATCGTTGCCATCAGTGAAGTCACTTCTTTGAGGAATTAAATGCCAGACAAATTAGCCAGATCTTTGGTGGACTTTAGTTCCTTTATAGCCCAACATTAGCCACCTTTAGCTTAGCGGTGGTGACGTGAAGTCATGTGACCGTGCTGTAGTTCCTTTATAGCCCAACATTAGCCGCCTTTAGCTTAGCGGTGGTGACGTGAAGTCATGTGACCGTGCTGTAGTTCCTTTATTGCCCAACATTAGCCTCCTTTAGCTTAGCGGTGGTGACGTGAAGTCATGTGACCGTGCTGTAGTTCCTTCATAGCCCAACATTAGCCTCCTTTAGCTTAGCGGTGGTGACGTGAAGTCATGTGACCGTGCTGTAGTTCCTTCATAGCCCAACATTAGCCTCCTTTAGCTTAGCGGTGGTGACGTGAAGTCATGTGACCGTGCTGTAGTTCCTTTATAGCCCAACATTAGCCGCCTTTAGCTTAGCGGTGGTGACGTGAAGTCATGTGACCGTGCTGTAGTTCCTTTATAGCCCAACATTAGCCTCCTTTAGCTTAGCGGTGGTGACGTGAAGTCATGTGACCGTGCTGTAGTTCCTTTATAGCCCAACATTAGCCTCCTTTAGCTTAGCGGTGGTGACGTGAAGTCATGTGACCGTGCTGTAGTTCCTTCATAGCCCAACATTAGCCTCCTTTAGCTTAGCGGTGGTGTCGTGAAGTCATGTGACCGTGCTGTAGTTCCTTTATAGCCCAACATTAGCCGCCTTTAGCTTAGCGGTGGTGACGTGAAGTCATGTGACCGTGCTGTAGTTCCTTTATAGCCCAACATTAGCCTCCTTTAGCTTAGCGGTGGTGTCGTGAAGTCATGTGACCGTGCTGTAGTTCCTTTATAGCCCAACATTAGCCTCCTTTAGCTTAGCGGTGGTGACGTGAAGTCATGTGACCGTGCTGTAGTTCCTTCATAGCCCAACATTAGCCTCCTTTAGCTTAGCGGTGGTGTCGTGAAGTCATGTGACCGTGCTGTAGTTCCTTTATAGCCCAACATTAGCCGCCTTTAGCTTAGCGGTGGTGATGTGAAGTCATGTGACCGTGCTGTAGTTCCTTCATAGCCCAACATTAGCCTCCTTTAGCTTAGCGGTGGTGTCGTGAAGTCATGTGACCGTGCTGTAGTTCCTTTATAGCCCAACATTAGCCACCTTTAGCTTAGCGGTGGTGACATGAAGTCATGTGACTGCGCTGTAGTTCCTTCATAGCCTAACTTTTACTCAGGTATGATATTTTACGTTGCGATTTTTCGTCTTCTACTATAATTAAAAGTGGCGAGTAAACCGACAGCAGAAGTGATAACTAGAACACAGAGGAACATCTGCTCAGAGACTTTTTTTTCTGTCTTTTCTTAGTCTGTTTGTTTCACACTTTCTTTATCAGCAGCTGGAAAACTGGGACAAAACTGTGTGTGTGTGTGTGTGTGTGTGTGTGTGTGTGTGTGTGTGTGTGGTGTGTGTGTGTGTGTGTGTGTGTGTGTGTGTGTGTGTGTGTGTGTGTGTGTGTGTGTGTGTGTGTGTGTGTGTGTGTGTGTGGTGTGTGTGTGTGTGTGTGTGTGTGTGTGTGTGTGTGTGTGTGTGTGTGTGTGTGTGTGTGTGTGTGAGAGATGGAGAGTTTTCTGTGTGCAGCAGCTGTTTTTATGTCTGCAGGCTCTTTCTCTCCCTGTCTCACCCCCTCCCTGTCTCACCCCTCTCCCTGTCTCACCCCCCTCCCTGTCTCACCCCTCCCTGCCTCACCTCCTCCCTGTCTCACCCCCTCCCTGTCTCACCCTCTGTCTCTCTCCCTGTCTCACCCCCCTCCCTGTCTCACCCCTCTCCCTGTCTCACCCCCCTCCCTGTCTCACCCCCTCCCTGTCTCACCCTCTGTCTCTCTCCCTGTCTCACCCCCCTCCCTGTCTCACCCCTCTCCCTGTCTCACCCCTCTCCCTGTCTCACCTCTTCCCTGTCTCACCCTCTGTCTCTCTCCCTGTCTCACCCCCCTCCCTGTCTCACCCCCCTCCCTGTCTCACCCCCCTCCCTGTCTCACCCCCCTCCCTGTCTCACCCCTCTCCCTGTCTCACTCACCTCCCTGTCTCACCCCTCTCCCTGTCTCACCCCCCTCCCTGTCTCACCCCTCTCCCTGTCTCACCACTCTCCCTCTCACCCCTCTCCCTGTCTCACCCCCTCCCTGTCTCACCCCCTCCCTGCCTCACCCCCTCCCTGTATCACCCCCCTCCCTGTCTCACCCCCTCCCTGTCTCACCCCTCTCCCTGTCTCACCCCCTCCCTGTCTCACTCCTCTCCTTCTCACCCCTCTCCCTGTCTCACCCCCCTCCCTGTATCACCCCTCTCCCTGTCTCACCCCTCTCCCTGTCTCACCCCTCTCCCTGTCTCACCCCTCCCTGTCTCACCCCCCTCCCTCTCACCCCCTCCCTCTCACCCCCTCCCTGTCTCACCCCCTCCCTGTCTCACCCCCTCCCTGTCTCACCCCTCTCCCTGTCTCACCCCTCTCCCTTTCTCACCCCTCCCTGTCTCACCCCCTCCCTGTCTCACCCCCCTCCCTGTCTCACCCCCTCCCTGTCTCACCCCTCCCTCTCACCCTCTCCCTGTCTCACCCCCCTCCCTCTCACCCCCTCCCTGTCTCACCCCCCTCCCTGTCTCACCCCCCTCTCTGTCTCACCCCCCTCCCTGTCTCACCCCCCTCCCTGTCTCACCCCCCTCCCTGTCTCACCCCCCTCCCTGTCTCACCCCCTCCCTGCCTCACCCCCTCCCTGTATCACCCCCCTCCCTGTCTCACCCCCCTCCCTGTCTCATCCCCTCCCTGTCTCACCCCTCTCCCTGTCTCACCCCCTCCCTGTCTCACTCCTCTCCCTCTCACCCCTCTCACTGTCTCACCCCCTCCCTGTATCACCCCTCTCCCTGTCTCACCCCTCTCCCTGTCTCACCCCTCCCTGTCTCACCCCCCTCCCTGTCTCACCCCCTCCCTCTCACCCCTCCCTGTCTCACCCCCCCCTCTCACCCCCTCCCTGTCTCACCCCTCTCCCTGTCTCACCCCCCTCCCTTTCTCACCCCTCCCTGTCTCACCCCCTCCCTGTCTCACCCCCCTCCCTGTCTCACCCCCTCCCTGTCTCACCCCCTCCCTCTCACCCTCTCCCTGTCTCACCCCCTCCCTGTCTCACCCCCCTCCCTGTCTCACCCCCTCCCTCTCACCCTCTCCCTGTCTCACCCCCCTCCCTCTCACCCCCTCCCTGTCTCACCCCCCTCTCTGTCTCACCCCCCTCCCTGTCTCACCCCCCTCCCTGCCTCACCCCCCTCCCTGTACCACCCCCCTCCCTGTCTCACCCCCCTCCCTCTCACCCCCCCCTCTCACCCCCTCCCCGTCTCACCCCCTCCCTGTCTCACCCCCCCCTCTCACCCCCTCCCTCTCACCCCCCTCCCTGTCTCACCCCCCCCCCACTCACCCCCCTCCCTGTCTCACCCCCTCCCTCTCACCCCCTCCCTGTCTCACCCCCTCCCTGTCTCACCCCCTCCCTGTCTCACCCCCTCCCTCTCACCCTCTCCCTGTCTCACCCCCTCCCTGTCTCACCCCCCTCTCTGTCTCACCCCCCTCCCTGTCTCACCCCCTCTCTGTCTCACCCCCCTCCCTGTCTCACCCCCTCCCTGTCTCACCCCCTCCCCCTCTCACCCTCTCTCTGACAGTGTTAAACTGCAGTAATCGGCCAATGAGGTTCCGTTTCCTTCCTCGCTGATGTTTTAACACAATCTGCCGTTCGCTGCGTCGGCTCTTCTGAATCTTTAAACATTCATCGGTCTCTCTATTGTGTGGTTCTTCACCGTAAGAGGCGTCGTCACGGAGGCGTTCAGAGGACAGGCAGCAGCTGGGAATCCAGAGTCACTGCGTGCTGCAGACATATATCAGAGCCAGATAACGTCACTGCCGCGGTGTCACTTACATCGGGTTGTTTTCTGATCGACACAAAGCGCTTTGAAAATCCCATAAATTATTATTATTATTATTATTATTATATTATTATTATTATTATTATTATTATTATTATTATTATTATTATTATTAACGAGCTAAGTCAAAATGTACTGACTGCAAATGTTTACACATGTTAACCTTGATGTCGTTTAAACTGATAGTGGCGGTCTAACGGATAGTGAGGTGGGCTGTGGATCGGAAGGTTGTGGGTTCAAATCCCGCCACCCGAGTGTGCCCTTGAGCAAGGCACTTAGCCCTCAGGTACTCCAGGGTGGATGTCTCGGTAAGTGTAAGTCGCTTTGGGTAAAAGCTAAATGAAATGTATATCTCTAAGCACTTCACCAGTGGAGCATTTACTCTCTATTTGATGTCGTCGAACAAACATCTCTTCGGCTAACAACCAAAAGCACATTCAGAACACCATTGACTTCCAGTGGACAGGACATGCTAAAATACTGACGAATGTCCTGGTTTTTAGGACCCATTCGGGCACCGCTCAGGACCCGAGTCCTCCTTCCATCTGCTGCACGTCGACTGCCAGTGTGCACTACTTACCAACCAGCAGCTCCTGTGATGATTGACAGCTGTCAGACGGCAGTGACGTCTTCCTGTGTTTTGATTGGCAGCTTGAGACACACAGAGGTCCGTGTGGAGGGACTCAAAGAGACTCAAAGTGCCGCCTGCAGGGCTTTTCCTGCTTAGAGGAACTCAAAACAAACTGAATGCTGCGCCTCGTTTCATTAAATACTAACTGTCCTGACAACGCAGCCTGAAGACATGTCCCCGTCGTCGTCATGGCTCCTGTCTGCGAGAATACATGTTAATAATGTACAGAGGGTTTCTGGTCGTGGAGCCCAAACAGTAAGGGTTGTCTTCAGTTTGGGGCAAAAAGGAAAGGGCGTTAAAATATGAAGTTTATTATTATGCGGAGAATATTTGAATCAAATCAGAAAATGTGTTCAACCCGTCACAGTCGCTCCGTTGTAGAATTAAATGCAAAAAAGGTTCAATATAATGTAGGTATAAGAACAAATATGCAAAGAAGTTAAAGGTGGGTAAGAATGGAGAAAGCAGCTAGAATTAGAAAACACACAGCCGGAACAAATCTCCCACTTCCTCTCAGAGCCCCTCCCTCCCAACACACAGGAACGCGCACATGACCAATGAGGGCACGAGGTAACTTTGTGCCCAGATGGAAGGCTGACAGGCAGGCCCGCCTTAACCTGCCATCAGGCCCTGGGGCTGATAGGTGTTGTAGGCCCCCTATTTAAACAACACATCAAAGTCATGTCCTCGGCAGGCTCTGTGATCGCACTTCTCCACTTTGCTCTACGCGCCTGGTCCTCTCCTCCAGATGAGTGACGTGTCGGGTCTCCCTCGTGTATCTGTCCGGTTGCCGTTGGCTCCCCTCCCACGTAGCAAGTCCTCGTCGTCCTCTCCATCTCCTCCAACATCCCTCCTGTCTGTTCTTCCTCTCCCGCTACTCCATCGCTATCAGAACCAGACGGCCTACTTGGCTCCGAGGTCCCGCGGCCGGCACCGCTGCCGCTCGGTACAGAACTCGTCTGTCCTTCCTCCTCATCCGGCCTACAGGTTTAAAATAACCTGGAAGCTTCCGCATGCTTTGTAACAGCTGCTTGTCTCCAAACTCCTTTTCCCTCAATAATTTGCTTTCCCGAGCGCCACTCTCACACTTTTTCTTCTCAAACTTTTTCTCCTAAACAACCTTCATCTGTCACTCAATCACTCGCAATTTGAATAAGTCACATGTGAAACATATTCTCATTCTGATTGGCTGTTGAGTGGTGCCCACGGACTGTTACGGAGTCATCTCTGGAATCCATCGATCTGATTGGTTAGCGGAGCAAATGATCAAAATACTACGGAGGGAAGATATTTTCTATTGGATTACTGGTCTGGGGGAAGCTCGCGAGTGTGTGGGTGTGTGTATACGCGAGTGTGTGTGTGTATGTATACGTGTGTGTGTGTGTGTGTCTGTATTTTTGCGTTTGTGTGTATTGTGTTTGGCAAGTTACTCCGTTCTCCGCTTGTAATTATGCCGAAGCTTCAAAGCTGTATTTATCATCTGAATTTGCTGAAACAAGTTTAATATTCTGAAAGCCAAGACTTTGTTTAATTGAAACCAGATGAAAACAAACTGTAACGGACCCTGCCGTGTTATCTATGATTACTCTACGCTTACATTCATAACGTCAGCCGGAGGGAGGGGGGGCGAGTGGCGAGTGAGAGCTGTCCACTTCCCTTTACAAGCTTCAAAAATGTATTTATCAGTGATTTTGGAAATACAAGTTTCATATTCTGAAAGCCAAGACTTTGTTTATTTAAATGTTTTTTAAAAACATCTGATCTCCGTAGGCCCCTGATCTCCGTAGGCCCCTGATCTCCGTAGGCCCCTGATCTCCGTAGGCCCCTGATCTCCGTAGGCCCCTGATCTCCGTAGGCCCCTGATCTCCGTAGGCCCCTGGTCTCCGTAGGCCCCTGGGCTTCAGCCCAAGTCAGCCCGTGCATTAAGACGGCCCTGCTGACAGGCAGGTAGGCCATCCAGTTACTTTAGCCGGCTCAGATGATTGGTCGTGCCTTTTACAGCGCCACAGCTTCCACAGATGACATTTTTTAATGTATTTGTTGTCAAAGCTCTTCAGATATTCATTGCTATCGGACGTTAAGAGCATTCCATGGAATATAACAAGTGTTTCTGAAATGAAGTACTCACCCCACCTTTAACATAACATTAAAATACAGATATTTACAGGAGAATGAGGACTTAAAGTAAGTGTATCATACAAATATAAAATCTAATAAAAACATTTTAAAAGTAAGAAGCAAAATATATATATATATACACACACAAATATAGAATAAAAAAGAAACACATATTTAAACGAAAAAAGATTACATTTTTTTAATAAAGACATGAATTAAAATGTCCATTTACAATAGGCTATGTATTTATATAAATATAAGAAATACAAAAAGAAATGTGCACATTGTACTTATATATATAAATGTAGAGCTGTCAAGTTAACGCGTTAATAACAAATTAAAAAATCAAAAAATTAACGCCACTAATTATTTAACGTGATTAACGCATGTGTATTTTTTTCCTCGGCCGCCCCGTAGCTTCAGAGCGCATCGAGTTTAAAATACCGTCTACAAGCTGATGCTGACAGCCCCGCTCCTGCCGCCCGCTTGAGGCAGACCACACTTCCACGCTCACCGGCAGGCACCGACTGGCCATCTGGAGGACCGGGAGGGTGTGTGTATGTGTGTGTGTGTCTGTGTGGCGCGAGCGAGCGAGGGAGAGACCTTACGTGCATTGTTGTTGTTGTTAGCATCTGGTGCTAGCTCATGATTGCAGCGTCCAGGTAGCTCCCGTTCGAGCATATGCCTTGAGTTGCACATAGCCGCACGCACGCACGCACGCACGCACACACACACACACACACACACACACACACACACACACACACACACACACACACACACCATGTATACATCACTTCAGGGGACATTACATTGACTTACATGCATTTCCTGGAGACTTATCCTAATCTTAACCATAACCAACACATGCCTAACCCTAACCAAGTCTTCACCCTAAAATTAATGATCCCCCTTATGGGGACCTCCAATTTGTCCCCATAAGGGAATCCAGTCCCCACACGTGACTATGTAAACAGATTTAGGTCCCCACAAGTATAGTAATGCTAGACCACACACACACACACACACACACACACACACACGCACGCACGCACGCGCGCGCGCGCGCGCACACACACACACACTTTGTATTGTATTATCGTATGAGAGAGGTTCCAGGTTGTTGTGTTTAATATTCATGAGAATATTTGTATTGTTCAAATGATAACAAACATTAGCATAAAGCATGTTTGTCCACTCATATGTTGAGAAGAGTATTAAAAACTTGACAAATATTCCTCTAAGGTACATTTAGAACAGATTAAAAATGTGCGAAAAATGTACTATTTTAATCGACTGACAGCCCTACTAAAAATGCATATTACAATATTAACAGATACGTGTTAGTGTTAATAAAAAATAAATGAAAATACATTTTCGATAGATTTCAAACGTCTTGAGAAATCACACCTTACACACCTTCATAAATAAACCAATTATTTGAGTTTACTTTGCAGGAAAATATATTCGTACCTCCACATTTCTAGTATTTAACTTCCTCCTTGTGTATTTTCTGTCGTGTGCCTCGAGCAGAAACCAGTTAAAAGAGTTGAAACTTGAGTGAAAGAGAATAACAAGGTTCATCCAGGCGAGGACTTTCGTTCGAGAGCCCGCTGAGTATATATTTCTTTGAGCATGTGAAGTGGTTCCACAGACGGGGGTCTCCGCGCCCAAAAAGACTCAGATTTGAAATTCAAATGAGGAGCTCTCACTCATTTACTTTAGAGAAACACTTCTTCCTCTCCCTGGAAAACAATCAGGCTTCTATATAGTGTTCGCCTCCTCTCGTTCGCCTCCTTTTTAATCAGGTTGCTTCTCTGAAAAGAAACCAATTTCCCTTCCTTTTCGTTTATATTCACTTTTCGGTACAAACAACGTTTCTGCATAAAGCCTCGTTTATCCTGCCGTTTGAAGCTCTTCTTCGCACTCTGAGAAAAGCATCCGGATATTTAGCTGCGAGGTGTTGTTGTTTCTTGGTTTTGGTATTAACAACATGTTTTTCTACGAGCACGGACAACTCGCATCATGTATTTGTTGTTGTTAATCTGACCTGTATGGATACGTGTTCAGCAGAAACGCCTGGAACAGGAAGTCCAAGCGTGCAATGCAGAATGACTCTTTAAATTCCCAAAGTAATGTTCACAACTTTTGGCTTGAAAACAGAAAACGCGGCTCAGGTGCAGCCCACAGCTGACTGGCTCACTCCGGGCATCATTACAACACAGTATTGCATCATGGGAAAAGGATGTTACACCCTCAGCACATTGTTGGACATCACACAAGCTCAGGATGTCCCGTCTACATTTATGTTTCCTATGAACGCTAAAAACGTTGGACTAATAAAGGCGCTAGAAAAAAGTTAGATCACTAAAGTCAGCAGAAATTATCCTTTCGGGAACGTGAATGTCTTCGCTCAATGTTATTCCATCAAATGTAACCTCATGGTGGCGCTAGAGGCAATGTCCTAAGGTAACTAAAATCGGAAGGGTATATCCTCTGGGGAACATGAGTGTCTTTGCCCAATGTCATGTTATTGCATCAAATATTTACTGAGATATTCAAGTTCAAACCAACCACAATATATAATTCAAACCAATGTGATATTTTACCACCATCAACCTCATGGTGGCGCTAGAGGGAAAGTCCTAATATAACTAAAATCTGAAGGATATATCCTCTGGGGAACATGCATTTCTTTGCCAAATGTCATGTTATTTCATTACATATTTGTTGAGATATTCAACTTTAAACTAACCCCGATATGATATTCAAACGGTTAATTTGACCACCATCAACCTCATGGTGGCGCTAGAGGGAAAGTCATAAGATAACACAAATCTGAAGGGTATATCCTCTGGGGAACATGAATGGGTTTGCCAAATGTCATGTTATTGCATCTAATATTTACTGAGATATTCAAGTTCAAACCAACCCCAATATAGAATTCAAACCAATGTGATATTTTACCACCATCAGCCTCATGGTGGCGCTAGAGGAAAAGTCCTAATATAACTAAAATCTGAAGGATATATCCTCTGGGGAACATGCATTTCTTTGCCAAATGTCATGTTATTTCATTACATATTTGTTGAGATATTCAACTTTAAACTAACCCCGATATGATATTCAAACAGTTAATTTGACCACCATCAACCTCATGGTGACGCTAGAGGGAAAGTCCTAAGATAACTAAAATCTGAAGGGTATATCCTCTGGGGAACATGAATGGGTTTGCCAAATGTCATGTTATTGCATCTAATATTTACTGAGATATTCAAGTTCAAACCAACCCCAATATAGAATTCAAACCAATGTGATATTTTACCACCATCAACCTCATGGTGGCGCTAGAGGAAAAGTCCTAATATAACTAAAATCTGAAGGATATATCCTCTGGGGAACATGAATTTCTTTGCCAAATGTCATGTTATTTCATTACATATTTGTTGAGATATTCAACTTTAAACTAACCCCGATATCATATTCAAACAGTTAATTTGACCACCATCAACCTCATGGTGGCGCTAGAGGAAAAGTCATAAAATAGCTACAATTTGAAGGATATATCCTCTGGGGAACATGAATGGGTTTGCCAAATATCATGTTATTGCATTACATATTTGTTGAGATATTGAAGTCTGAAATAGAACAAATCCAAGGGTTCATTTCTTCCTTGAAGGTCAACACAAGTCACGTAACGTTTCTAATGGCTTTACTTTCAGTCGTCCCTTTCGCTTCTTCCGTGACGATTTGCAAGGTTACTTTACTTGAACAGACATGTAATTACTTCCTCAGCACTCTAATAAATCTTCTTTACTCAAGGTAAACGCTATCCTACAATCTAATTTAAGGGTTCTTTGCTTAAAGGAAGCCCCTTTTTCTTCTCTCCTCCTGTGTCCTCAGTCTATCTGAAATCTCTTTCTTTCTGCTTCTCTCCCATTCGGATATTTGTGGCGCTACATCTGAGGACTCCATATACCCATGGTGTGGGCATGAAAGGATTCTTTGGCAGGTTGTTAAAATGACTCATGATTAACTTGAACCTAAAATGGGATCCGCTCTCATACCGGCAGTCATTCTGTCGGGTTTTTATTCAAATGCTGGCTCTGACTGGGGGCTTTATTAATGGAGCCTGTGTTGTGAAGCCATGATAACTATAAGTCCTTATGTGCGTGTGCTTTTTGTTTTCCAGATTTGTTGGCGGTGCCCAAACATCCGTACGCCGCCATGGAGAACTGGGGTCTGAGCGTCTTCGTGGAGCAGAAGATCCTATTGGACGCCGAGGTGTCGTCTTCGTCCTATCAGATGGAGCTCACCATGGTGGTCGTCCACGAGATCTGCCACCAGGTAGGAACATTTATCAGCCTTAATTAAAAAGTAGTGGACATGGCTTAAAATGAAATGGTTTCCCAACGCTGCTTTAGCCAGTTGATGCCTCGTCATTTTTGGGGGGGAAGTCAGATTTTTTTTTAAAGTTCAACATTTTCGGAACTGCAGAACTATTTATTTTTTTTAAATCGGAATTTAAATCTCAGAATTTCAGAAAAACACATACTTTTTTTTAGAACTTCAGAAAAAAACTGAATTTTATTTAAAAAAAACTGAATTTCCGAAAAAGTCATTTTGAAAAAAAATGAATTAAAAAAATCTGAATTTTAAAAAGGAACTCGATTCTAAATCACATGAAAAATCTGAATTTTTTTCGAGAAAAAATTCGGAACTAAAAAAACATTTTTTTCTGTTGTTTTTAGATTCCAAATCGTATGAAAAATCTGAGTTTTCGAAAGTCAGATTTTTGGGGGGAAATTCCGATTTTTGGGGAAATAATCTGACTATAATCTCAGGAATAAGGAAAACATATCACTTTCGTCAGATCTCAAAAATGACTCCACATGTGGCCCTCACTCTCTTCCTGTTCAGACCGTATTATGTTTGCTTTCAAGCCTCCATCGAGTTATAATAACCAAGAGCATTACATACACTTATACCTTGTGGTGTCAGCCGTAAGAAGCCGTGTGCATTACGTTTCTCCGTCTTGACATTGCTGCTGCTACATTTGGGATTTTGCTAATTAAGAAGCACAAGCTGTCAGTTTAAGGCGACATAAGTTGAGAACGTGCCATCATCACAAAGTAATAATAACGTGACAGCTGGTAAATCAACATACTCGCTGTAGGCCTGACGTATGTTAATTACATTTCAGCTAAATGATATTACTGTCAAGTGTTTCAATGTTGTTTTGTCAATTGTTAAGCTTTTAACATTCATTACTTGATTGTTTTTTAAAGTGTAGATTATACACAACATATTATAGACAACAACTTGATTAGTTTAATTTACAAGCTAACAATGATTTGGGGAAATAAAGGACGATGAGAAACACTAATATTTCACATCATGACAATATAGGAGGAGAGGACTCTTTAAAGTAGAGACACTACATACTGATATACACCTGAACATCAGCAGGAGAGGACTCTTTAAAGTAGAGACACTACATACTGATATACACCTGAACATCAGCAGGAGAGCACTCTTTAAAGTAGAGACACTACATACTGATATACACCTGAACATCAGCAGGAGAGGACTCTTTAAAGTAGAGACACTACATACTGATATACACCTGAACATCAGCAGGAGAGGACTCTTTAAAGTAGAGACACTACATACTGATATACACCTGAACATCAGCAGGAGAGGACTCTTTAAAGTAGAGACACTACATACTGATATACACCTGAACATCAGCAGGAAAGGACTCTTTAAAGTAGAGACACTACATACTGATATACACCTGAACATCAGCAGGAGAGGACTCTTTAAAGTAGAGGCACTACATACTGATATACACCTGAACATCTGCAGGAGAGGACTCTTTAAAGTAGAGGCACTATATACTGATATACACCTGAACATCAGCAGGAGAGGACTCTTTAAAGTAGAGGCACTACATACTGATATCTTGTCCTTATCTTAGTTGCTAGGATATTTTGGAGACGTCTGAAATGCAACTTCAATTTTCTTCGTAACATTTGCTGAAAAGTTTACAGTATAAAGATGTTTCGAAACTGTAAACTCGTGGCCTAAACCCTTCTGCACATGCGTTATCTCTAAATGTATTTATTTGAATACAGAATAACATTAAATCCTCCATACATTATTATTTGAATAACGTTCCTAGCAGGCGTACACAAAACGTGTTTACCTCTGAGAGCGCTCTGACATGTGGAAAGCTGCTGAAGTCGTCGCTGTGTTCAGCCCAGCTTCCCCCTCACGTGTAGGCAGACATGCAGCTTTAAATAATCTGTTCATCGGGTTAAAGAGACCGAAGAAGGATGCGCCTGCCACGGCTGCCTCCTGAGACGCCGCGCTGTCACCGAGCCTGAACCTGCGGAGGAACTAAGTTCCTCTGCCTTTCAATAGAGAGAGGGAATCAGATGTTCCTTCAACGGGTGCAAAAGATCCGGCTGTAAGCAGACTGAACGAGACAGACGTCAAAACAGCTTCCACGGCAACGAGCCCTGTGTGTGTGTGTGTGTGTGTGTGTGTGTGTTTAGCTTAACTCCCGCAGGCGACAACAGCAGAGGAGATGATAGTGATTTCACAGTGCGGCGTCGGATACGTGACAGTCAGACAAACTCGAGGAAGCAGAAGAACACGTAAAGGCTTCAGTCAGAAGGAGCATGAACCGCGAGCACATCTAGAGACAAGGAAAGGGAGCGAGGCGAGGACGCAAAGTGAGCGAGGGAAGGAGAGGAGATGGTGACAGGAAGCGAGTGTGGCGCGGGGAAAATACCAAGCATTGAGACTCAGTCAGTTCTGCTGCATGGTTTCACAAAGTGACTGGAGACAACGACAGCAGCTCTGACGTGCTGCAGAGGACACGCACTCACCTCAGTGTTCACACACTGGGAAAGCACACAATGACCGCGAGTGAGTCATTGGATTATTGTTGTTGACGTCAATCATCCACATTTGTCTAAACAAACAAATACACGTCCATATTGATTATGGTAACTAATTAAAGAGTCCTCTCCTGCTGGTGTTCAGGTGTATTTAAGTATGTAGTGTCTCTACTTTAAAGAGTCCTCTCCTGCTGGTGTTCAGGTGTATTTAAGTATGTAGTGTCTCTACTTTAAAGAGTCCTCTCCTGCTGATGTTCAGGTGTATATCAGTATGTAGCGTCTCTACTTTAAAGAGTCCTCTCCTGCTGATGTTCAGGTGTATTTAAGTATGTAGTGTCTCTACTTTAAAGAGTCCTCTCCTGCTGATGTTCAGGTGTATTTAAGTATGTAGTGTCTCTACTTTAAAGAGTCCTCTCCTGCTGATGTTCAGGTGTATATAAGTATGTAGTGTCTCTACTTTAAAGAGTCCTCTCCTGCTGATGTTCAGGTGTATATCAGTATGTAGTGTCTCTACTTTAAAGAGTCTCTCCTGCTGATGTTCAGGTGTATATCAGTATGTAGTGTCTCTACTTTAAAGAGTCCTCTCCTGCTGATGTCTAGGTGTATATCAGTGTGTAGTGTCTCTACTTTAAAGAGTCCTCTCCTGCTGATGCTCAGGTGTATATCAGTATGTAGTGTCTCTACTTTAAAGAGTCCTCTCCTGCTGATGTCTAGGTGTATATCAGTGTGTAGTGTCTCTACTTTAAAGAGTCCTCTCCTGCTGATGTTCAGGTGTATATCAGTACGTAGCGTCTCTACTTTAAAGAGTCCTCTCCTGCTGATGTTCAGGTGTATATCAGTACGTAGCGTCTCTACTTTAAAGAGTCCTCTCCTGCTGATGTTCAGGTGTATATCAGTATGTAGTGTCTCTACTTTAAAGAGTCCTCTCCTGCTGATGTTCAGGTGTATTTCAGTATGTAGTGTCTCTACTTTAAAGAGTCCTCTCCTGCTGATGTTCAGGTGTATATCAGTATGTAGTGTCTCTACTTTAAAGAGTCCTCTCCTGCTGATGTTCAGGTATATTTCAGTATGTAGTGTCTCTACTTTAAAGAGTCCTCTCCTGCTGATGTTCAGGTGTATATCAGTATGTAGTGTCTCTACTTTAAAGAGTCCTCTCCTGCTGATGTTCAGGTGTATATCAGTATGTAGGGTCTCTACTTTAAAGAGTCCTCTCCTGCTGATGTTCAGGTATATTTCAGTATGTAGTGTCTCTACTTTAAAGAGTCCTCTCCTGCTGATGTTCAGGTGTATATCAGTACATAGTGTCTCTACTTTAAAGAGTCCTCTCCTGCTGATGTTCAGGTGTATATCAGTATGTAGTGTCTCTACTTTAAAGAGTCCTCTCCTGCTGATGTCCAGGTGTATATCAGTATGTAGTGTCTCTACTTTAAAGAGTCCTCTCCTACTGATGTCCAGGTGTATATCAGTATGTAGTGTCTCTACTTTAAAGAGTCCTCTCCTGCTGATGTTCAGGTGTATGTCTGTATGTAGTGTCTCTACTTTAAAGAGTCCTCTCCTGCTGATGTTCAGGTGTATATCAGTATGTAGTGTCTCTACTTTAAAGAGTCCTCTCCTGCTGATGTTCAGGTGTATTTCAGTATGTAGTGTCTCTACTTTAAAGAGTCCTCTCCTGCTGATGTTCAGGTGTATATCAGTATGTAGTGTCTCTACTTTAAAGAGTCCTCTCCTGCTGATGTTCAGGTATATTTCAGTATGTAGTGTCTCTACTTTAAAGAGTCCTCTCCTGCTGATGTTCAGGTATATATCAGTATGTAGTGTCTCTACTTTAAAGAGTCCTCTCCTGCTGATGTTCAGGTGTATATCAGTATGTAGGGTCTCTACTTTAAAGAGTCCTCTCCTGCTGATGTTCAGGTATATTTCAGTATGTAGTGTCTCTACTTTAAAGAGTCCTCTCCTGCTGATGTTCAGGTGTATATCAGTATGTATTGTCTGTACTTTAAAGAGTCCTCTCCTGCTGATGTTCAGGTGTATATCAGTATGTAGCGTCTCTACTTTAAAGAGTCCTCTCCTGCTGATGTTCAGGTGTATATCAGTACGTAGTGTCTCTACTTTAAAGAGTCCTCTCCTGCTGATGTTCAGGTGTATATCAGTATGTAGCGTCTCTACTTTAAAGAGTCCTCTCCTGCTGATGTTCAGGTGTATATCAGTATGTAGTGTCTCTACTTTAAAGAGTCCTCTCCTGCTGATGTTCAGGTGTATATCAGTATGTAGTGTCTCTACTTTAAAGAGTCCTCTCCTGCTGATGTTCAGGTGTATATCAGTATGTAGTGTCTCTACTTTAAAGAGTCCTCTCCTGCTGATGTTCAGGTGTATATCAGTATGTAGTGTCTCTACTTTAAAGAGTCCTGTCCTGCTGATGTTCAGGTGTATATCAGTATGTAGTGTCTCTACTTTAAAGAGTCCTCTCCTGCTGATGTTCAGGTGTATATCAGTATGTAGTGGCTCTACTTAAAGAGTCCTCTCCCGCTGATGTTCAGGTGTATATCAGTATGTAGTGTCTCTACTTTAAAGAGTCCTCTCCTGCTGATGTTCAGGTGTATATCAGTATGTAGTGTCTGCGACTTTAAAGAGTTCTCTCCTGCTGATGTTCAGGTGTATATCAGTATGTAGTGTCTCTACTTTAAAGAGTCCTCTCCTGCTGATGTCCAGGTGTATATCAGTGTGTAGTGTCTCTACTTTAAAGAGTCCTCTCCTGCTGATGTTCAGGTGTATATCAGTATGTAGTGTCTCTACTTTAAAGAGTCCTCTCCTGCTGATGTTCAGGTGTATATCAGTATGTAGTGTCTCTACTTTAAAGAGTCCTCTCCTGCTGATGTTCAGGTGTATATCAGTATGTAGTGTCTCTACTTTAAAGAGTCCTCTCCTGCTGATGTTCAGGTGTATATCAGTATGTAGTGTCTCTACTTTAAAGAGTCCTCTCCTGCTGATGTTCAGGTGTATATCAGTATGTAGTGTCTCTACTTTAAAGAGTCCTCTCCTGCTGATGTCTAGGTGTATATCAGTGTGTAGTGTCTCTACTTTAAAGAGTCCTCTCCTGCTGATGCTCAGGTGTATATCAGTATGTAGCGTCTCTACTTTAAAGAGTCCTCTCCTGCTGATGTTCAGGTGTATATCAGTACGTAGCGTCTCTACTTTAAAGAGTCCTCTCCTGCTGATGTTCAGGTGTATATCAGTATGTAGTGTCTCTACTTTAAAGAGTCCTCTCCTGCTGATGTTCAGGTGTATATCAGTATGAAGTGTCTCTACTTTAAAGAGTCCCCTCCTGCTGATGTTCAGGTGTATATCAGTACGTAGCGTCTCTACTTTAAAGAGTCCTCTCCTGCTGATGTTCAGGTGTATATCAGTATGTAGTGTCTCTACTTTAAAGAGTCCCCTCCTGCTGATGTTCAGGTGTATATCAGCATGTAGTGTCTCTACTTTAAAGAGTCCCCTCCTGCTGATGTTCAGGTGTATATCAGTATGTAGTGTCTCTACTTTAAAGAGTCCTCTCCTACTGATGTCCAGGTGTATATCAGTATGTAGTGTCTCTACTTTAAAGAGTCCTCTCCTGCTGATGTTCAGGTGTATGTCTGTATGTAGTGTCTCTACTTTAAAGAGTCCTCTCCTGCTGATGTTCAGGTGTATATCAGTATGTAGTGTCTCTACTTTAAAGAGTCCTCTCCTGCTGATGTTCAGGTGTATTTCAGTATGTAGTGTCTCTACTTTAAAGAGTCCTCTCCTGCTGATGTTCAGGTGTATATCAGTATGTAGTGTCTCTACTTTAAAGAGTCCTCTCCTGCTGATGTTCAGGTATATTTCAGTATGTAGTGTCTCTACTTTAAAGAGTCCTCTCCTGCTGATGTTCAGGTATATATCAGTATGTAGTGTCTCTACTTTAAAGAGTCCTCTCCTGCTGATGTTCAGGTGTATATCAGTATGTAGGGTCTCTACTTTAAAGAGTCCTCTCCTGCTGATGTTCAGGTATATTTCAGTATGTAGTGTCTCTACTTTAAAGAGTCCTCTCCTGCTGATGTTCAGGTGTATATCAGTATGTATTGTCTGTACTTTAAAGAGTCCTCTCCTGCTGATGTTCAGGTGTATATCAGTATGTAGCGTCTCTACTTTAAAGAGTCCTCTCCTGCTGATGTTCAGGTGTATATCAGTACGTAGTGTCTCTACTTTAAAGAGTCCTCTCCTGCTGATGTTCAGGTGTATATCAGTATGTAGCGTCTCTACTTTAAAGAGTCCTCTCCTGCTGATGTTCAGGTGTATATCAGTATGTAGTGTCTCTACTTTAAAGAGTCCTCTCCTGCTGATGTTCAGGTGTATATCAGTATGTAGTGTCTCTACTTTAAAGAGTCCTCTCCTGCTGATGTTCAGGTGTATATCAGTATGTAGTGTCTCTACTTTAAAGAGTCCTCTCCTGCTGATGTTCAGGTGTATATCAGTATGTAGTGTCTCTACTTTAAAGAGTCCTGTCCTGCTGATGTTCAGGTGTATATCAGTATGTAGTGTCTCTACTTTAAAGAGTCCTCTCCTGCTGATGTTCAGGTGTATATCAGTATGTAGTGGCTCTACTTAAAGAGTCCTCTCCCGCTGATGTTCAGGTGTATATCAGTATGTAGTGTCTCTACTTTAAAGAGTCCTCTCCTGCTGATGTTCAGGTGTATATCAGTATGTAGTGTCTGCGACTTTAAAGAGTTCTCTCCTGCTGATGTTCAGGTGTATATCAGTATGTAGTGTCTCTACTTTAAAGAGTCCTCTCCTGCTGATGTCCAGGTGTATATCAGTGTGTAGTGTCTCTACTTTAAAGAGTCCTCTCCTGCTGATGTTCAGGTGTATATCAGTATGTAGTGTCTCTACTTTAAAGAGTCCTCTCCTGCTGATGTTCAGGTGTATATCAGTATGTAGTGTCTCTACTTTAAAGAGTCCTCTCCTGCTGATGTTCAGGTGTATATCAGTATGTAGTGTCTCTACTTTAAAGAGTCCTCTCCTGCTGATGTTCAGGTGTATATCAGTATGTAGTGTCTCTACTTTAAAGAGTCCTCTCCTGCTGATGTTCAGGTGTATATCAGTATGTAGTGTCTCTACTTTAAAGAGTCCTCTCCTGCTGATGTCTAGGTGTATATCAGTGTGTAGTGTCTCTACTTTAAAGAGTCCTCTCCTGCTGATGCTCAGGTGTATATCAGTATGTAGCGTCTCTACTTTAAAGAGTCCTCTCCTGCTGATGTTCAGGTGTATATCAGTACGTAGCGTCTCTACTTTAAAGAGTCCTCTCCTGCTGATGTTCAGGTGTATATCAGTATGTAGTGTCTCTACTTTAAAGAGTCCTCTCCTGCTGATGTTCAGGTGTATATCAGTATGAAGTGTCTCTACTTTAAAGAGTCCCCTCCTGCTGATGTTCAGGTGTATATCAGTACGTAGCGTCTCTACTTTAAAGAGTCCTCTCCTGCTGATGTTCAGGTGTATATCAGTATGTAGTGTCTCTACTTTAAAGAGTCCCCTCCTGCTGATGTTCAGGTGTATATCAGCATGTAGTGTCTCTACTTTAAAGAGTCCCCTCCTGCTGATGTTCAGGTGTATATCAGTATGTAGTGTCTCTACTTTAAAGAGTCCTCTCCTGCTGATGTTCAGGTGTATATCAGCATGTAGTGTCTCTACTTTAAAGAGTCCCCTCCTGCTGATGTTCAGGTGTATATCAGTATGCAGTGTCTCTACTTTAAAGAGTCCTCTCCGGCTCGCTTTGTTGAAAAGTATCTGATTCACAATTGATACATCTTAAAAAGGTTTTTAAGTTTGAAGATAGATCTGGTATTTAATTGCCGAGTTTAGGTGGTTAAGGGTACAATATATGTGAATAGGAAACTGTGTGTGTGTGTGTGTGTGTGTGTGTGTGTGTGTGTGTGTGTGTGTGTGTGTGTGTGTGTGTGCTGTCAGTGCGCCAGCTACGTGGTGTGTGTGTGTGTGCTGTGGTGATGTGTGAGAGTGATGATGAGAGTGTGTGTGTGTGTGATTTGTCGTCGTGTGTGTGTTGTGTTGTGTTAAAGTCGTGATAAGTGCAGCACGTGTGTGTGTGTGTGTGTGTGTGTGTGTGTGTGTGTGTGTGTGTGTGTGTGTGTGTGTGTGTGTGTGTGTGTGTGTGTGTGTGTGTGTGTGTGTGTGTGTGTGTGTGTGTGTGTGTGTGTGTGTGTGTGTGTGTGTGTGTGTGTGTGTGTGTGTGTGGTCAGTGTGCAGCATACAGCGTGTGTGTGTTTCTGCTGTATGGTGAATTAGTGAGAGTGCATCAAAGAGAGAGAGTAAATCTGTGTCGTGAATGTCTCCCGTGTGTGTGTGTGTGTGTTTAGTAAAGTCGCTGTCACCGCTGCCAGCAAACCCGTGTGTGTGTGTGTGTGTGTGTGTGTGTGTGTGTGTGTGTGTGTGTGTGTGTGTGTGTGTGGTTCTTCTATATCACGACAATCAGTTGATGGAAAGCACTGATTGTGTTCATATATCACACACACATCACACACACCACACAATACACACACCACACAACACAACCACACACACACACAACACACACACACACCACACACACACACAACACCCACACTGGCTGCCATTTATAACCCTAGCAATTCAGATGGAACGTATCACATTCATAATCATCCCTCGTATAGACCCGACACTCCTCTGTGGACGTCTGGGCGGTAACGATAATCGACCCGCTCTCCGGTCACGTATGAATAACTTGCAAACACTGTTCTCGAGACACCTGAATACATTTCTAGTTCTTCTTGTAAAAATATCAGTATCTTCGGTCCATAACGATTCCTATAAGCGCGTCTTAAGTCTCTTTGGTTGAAGTCTGGTTAAGTTTCGGCACAAAACCCAATTGGTTAAAAAAAGATTATGGTTTTGTACTTTGGTGATCACTAGCGATGTCCCGATCACCTTTTTCTGCTCCCGATCCGATTCCGATCATTTGATTTTGACAATCTGCCGATACCGATTTCTCCCGATCCGATCTTTATGCATTAAGAGAAAGAAAAGGTAACAGATAACGGCTGGTCATCCAACGCGATGAGTTCAGCTATCTGGGCTGTTGTTGTGTTGGCCTTGTCTCTGTTCTGGGGCAGTTTCTCTTTCCTTTTGAAAGTCTCTGAAAGTGTCGGTTGTTTCCGTGCCGTTACCCCGAGTGGCCGCTGTGTACTCGTCGTGTTGTTGTTGTTGTTGTTTGTTTCTCAGGTGGCGTGTTAGATTGGTCGTGTTGAACGTAGCTCTGTTCTTTCCACCACGCGGAACCTCCGCCTTGCAAACATTGCATCTGGCTGTTACACTGCCTTCGCTTTCACATTTCATAATACTTCCAAACTCCTGACGTTTGCTCCGTCCCGACTCCCGAGTCTCCAGCTGAACGTAGCCTCTCGTTAGCTTGCTGCTGCTATCAGACGCTGCGCCCACTCTGTTGCTTTGAGAGGAATAAGCAACCAGGTCTGAAAACAAGCCCAAAGAAAGCAACACATACATGATGCTGTGTAATTTGTAAACCAAAACTAAGTCCTCAGGATGACTTTAAGACGTGAACATGGTCATTTTTGTTTTGTAACATACAATAATTTATTTTTATTTTAAATACGATCACGATTTTTTTTAAAAATCACGATCCCCGATTTTTCGAAATCACGTGATCGGATCGGGACATCTCTAGTGATGATCATAAAACGTCTTATTTTGTGTTTTTTAGGAGCTGCACCTTACGGCCCACAGACACTGATATATCTCCTCCAAAAGAAACTACGCTGATTGATATTATTCACATAACCTTCAGGGAGTTGTTGCCTGAATCTGCGGCTTCGCCCACGCCTTCAGGGAGCAATTTTAGTTCCAGCTTGTTTTTTTACCATAAATGTACTGTTGTGGTTCACTCGCGGCGACTCGCGGTGACTCGCGTTGACTCGCTGTGACTCGCGTTGACTCGCTGTGACTCGCTGTGACTCGCTGCGACTCGCGTTGACTCGCTGCGACTCGCTGTGACTCGCTGTGACTCGCGGTGACTCGCGGTGACTCGTGTTGACTCGCTGTGACTCGCGGCGACTCGCGGCGACTCGCGGCGACTCGCGGCGACTCGCGGCGACTCGCGGCGACTCGCGGCGACTCGCGTTGACTCGCGTTGACTCGCGGCGACTCGCGGCGACTCGCGGCGACTCGCTGTGACTCGCGGCGACTCGCTGTGACTCGCGGCGACTCGCTGTGACTCGCGTTGACTCGCGGTGACTCGCTGTGACTCGCTGTGACTCGCTGTGACTCGCGTTGACTCGCTGTGACTCGCGGTGACTCGCTGTGACTCGCTGTGACTCGCTGTGACGCTGCGACTCGCGTTGACTCGCGGTGACTCGCTGTGACTCGCTGTGACTCGCGGCGACTCGCGGCGACTCGCGGCGACTCGCATCGACTCGCTGTGACTCGCGGCGACTCGCGGCGACTCGCGGCGACTCGCTGTGACTCGCGGCGACTCGCTGTGACTCGCGGCGACTCGCGGCGACTCGTCTCTTTTTACTACCAGGTGTGCAAAAACTACAGGTACATTTAATATATATATATATTATATTATTATCGGTATCGGTCTCGAGAAGCAGGAAGTTATCGGTATCGGTAACAAAAAACCAATATCATGCATCCCTACTTTAGACCAAGTTAACTCCCCTGGTACACACACACACACACACACACACACACACACACACACACACACACTGTGCAATATCTATGCCGTTAATAATGTGTAATATATACCTGGCTGTTAAGTCCTCAGGATGTGTATTTTGTAAATTGTGTAACTTTTTTTAATTATAATTGTTGTATCTTTAATTAATTTATGTATTAATTTATTTAACAGGGACATTAATGAACATGTCTGTAAACGTGCCAGAGTTCGCCACGAGGCTATGTTTCACCTGTAGTCCCTGGACAGATGTTAAAAGTCAACCTAAAACACATTTCATTTGAAACAAGTAAATACAATACATTTAAAACAAGCAACAGACTTTACTGGGATACTTAAATGAAAACAATTTAAAATACAGAACATTAAAACACCGGCAGTGGGTTGTAAGGAGCAGGAGATCGGGTCAGCGTTGGCAGAGCCGATTCCTCACGACCAGGTTTAGAGTTGGGATGTAAACAAAGTGAACGTGGTCTGGTCTCTGATTGGAGGAGAGATCGAGTTCCATCGCTGAGCCGCTTCAACATGAAGACCGACTGAAAGAACTGTTTCTGAGTGGACCAATGCCACGTCCTCTCGCGGCACCTCTTGGTACCTAGTCAATAAGTGTGTATGCTTCTCTTGAGCCTCAGCTGCACTCGGTATGAAGTGCTAACGAGCGAAGATAATCAGGGATGATATTAAAGTGTAATACCTGAGAGAAGCATTCCTACTGTTGTGATGCTTTATTTCTATTTGAGGTGTTTACATTTCAGATTTCTAGTCTTTTAATTTCTCTATTTCTCTATTTCTCTATGGCCGCAACGCAAACAGTTCCCAAAGTGGGATCAATACATTCCTTCTGATCTCACGTTGCAGAGATACAGAGACGTGGCTGTAGACTGTAGTTCTTTACATATTACAGCACGTAGTCTAACTCTATAGAGCTGATGATAATTAACTTGTTTCTGTTTGCAGAAATACGTGGGACAAAAATATGTGTACCAGTCACACAGAAAAACATATTGTCTGTGATATTCAGACGGTTACATTCAGACAGACGGGGGGTAACGGTGTTATCGGCAAAGTCAGAATAAGCCAAATAGATTTCACACCGAGCATCACCGCGTGTCCTCATGCCGGATGAATAAATCCATCTGAAGTCCAGTTCTTCTTCGTGTGTGTGTGTGTGTGTGTGTGTGTGTGTGTGTGTGTGTGTGTGTGTGTGTGTGTGTGTGTGTGTGTGTGTGTGTGTGTGTGTGTGTGTGTGTGTGTGTGTGTGTGTGTGTGTGTGTGTGTGTGTGTGTGTGTGTGTGTGTGTGTGTGTGTGTGTGTGTGTGTGTGTGTGTGTGTGTGTGTGTTGTGTGTGTGTGTGTGTGTGTGTGTGTGTGTGTGTGTGTGTGTGGTGTGTGTGTGTGTGTGTGTGTGTGTGTGTGTGTGTGTGTGTGTGTGTGTGTGTGTGTGTGTGTGTGTGTGTGTGTGTGTGTGTGTGTGTGTGTGTGTGTGTGTGTGTGTGTGGTGTGTGTGTGTGTGTGTGTGTGTGTGTGTGTGTGTGTGTGTGTGTGTGTGTGTGTGTGTGTGTGTGTGTGTGTGTGTGTGTGTGTGTGTGTGTGTGTGTGTGTGTGTGTGTGTGTGTGTGTGTGTGTGTGTGTGTGTGTGATTCTCTCTGTCTGTGTGTGTGTGTGTGTGTGTGTATATGTATGTGCGTGTGTGTGTGTGAAAAATAAATGTCTTGAGGATGAAATGGGGTGCGGCTCGGCTGACAAAAGATGACTTTATTCTTCTCTCTCCTGTAAACTAACAAAGCAGATTACGTCGCAGAGAAAGACGAAAACAAAAGCTTCAAAACATCATCGTCGCAGTTTTATGACATGCAATAACGTTTATGGCTCAGCATACGGCAGAGCGCCACTTTGGAGCTTAGCGTGGTTAGTTATTCACTCTGCTCCCCGCAGCCTGAAGCGAACGTCCATCCAGAGAGAACTGTGAGTCACGTCCTGAAGGATATTAAACCAGACGGCCCGCACGATGTACCCGCAACCTTTTCATTTCCATCCCCAATACGAGTGCTTACAGCAATATGATATACACCTGAACATCAGCAGGAGAGGACTCTTTAAAGTAGAGACACTACATACTGATATACACCTGAACATCAGCAGGAGAGGACTCTTTAAAGTAGAGACACTACATACTGATATACACCTGAACATCAGCAGGAGAGGACTCTTTAAAGTAGAGACACTACATACTGATATACACCTGAACATCAGCAGGAGAGGACTCTTTAAAGTAGAGACACTACACACTGATATACACCTGAACATCAGCAGGAGAGGACTCTTTAAAGTAGAGACACTACATACTGATATACACCTGAACATCAGTAGGAGAGGACTCTTTAAAGTAGAGACACTACATACTGATATACACCTGAACATCAGCAGGAGAGGACTCTTTAAAGTAGAGACACTACATACTGATATACACCTGAACATCAGCAGGAGAGGACTCTTTAAAGTAGAGACACTACATACTGATATACACCTGAACATAAGCAGGAGGGGACTCTTTAAAGTAGAGACACTACATACTGATATACACCTGAACATCAGCAGGAGGGGACTCTTTAAAGTAGAGACACTACATACTGATATACACCTGAACATCAGCAGGAGGGGACTCTTTAAAGTAGAGACACTACATACTGATATACACCTGAACATCAGCAGGAGAGGACTCTTTAAAGTAGAGAAACTACATACTGATATACACCTGAACATCAGCAGGAGAGGACTCTTTAAAGTAGAGACACTACATACTGATATACACCTGAACATCAGCAGGAGAGGACTCTTTAAAGTAGAGACACTACATACTGATATACACCTGAACATCAGCAGGAAAGGACTCTTTAAAGTAGAGACACTACATACTGATATACACCTGAACATCAGCAGAAGAGGACTCTTTAAAGTAGAGACACTACACACTGATATACACCTGAACATCAGCAGGAGAGGACTCTTTAAAGTAGAGACACTACACACTGATATACACCTGAGCATCAGCAGGAGAGGACTCTTTAAAGTAGAGACACTACATACTGATATACACCTGAACATCAGCAGGAGAGGACTCTTTAAAGTAGAGACACTACATACTGATATACACCTGAACATCAGCAGGAGAGGACTCTTTAAAGTAGAGACACTACATACTGATATACACCTGAACATCAGCAGGAGAGGACTCTTTAAAGTAGAGACACTACATACTGATATACACCTGAACATCAGCAGGAGAGGACTCTTTAAAGTAGAGACACTACATACTGATATACTCCTGAACATCAGCAGGAGAGGACTCTTTAAAGTAGAGACACTACATACTGATATACACCTGAACATCAGCAGGAGAGGACTCTTTAAAGTAGAGACACTACATACTGATATACACCTGAACATCAGCAGGAGAGGACTCTTTAAAGTAGAGACACTACATACTGATATACACCTGAACATCAGCAGGAGAGGACTCTTTAAAGTAGAGACACTACATACTGATATACACCTGAACATCAGCAGGAGAGGACTCTTTAAAGTAGAGACACTACATACTGATATACACCTGAACATCAGCAGGAGAGGACTCTTTAAAGTAGAGAAACTACATACTGATATACACCTGAACATCAGCAGGAGAGGACTCTTTAAAGTAGAGACACTACATACTGATATACACCTGAACATCAGCAGGAGAGGACTCTTTAAAGTAGAGACACTACATACTGATATACACCTGAACATCAGCAGGAAAGGACTCTTTAAAGTAGAGACACTACATACTGATATACACCTGAACATCAGCAGAAGAGGACTCTTTAAAGTAGAGACACGACACACTGATATACACCTGAACATCAGCAGGAGAGGACTCTTTAAAGTAGAGACACTACATACTGATATACACCTGAGCATCAGCAGGAGAGGACTCTTTAAAGTAGAGACACTACATACTGATATACACCTGAACATCAGCAGGAGAGGACTCTTTAAAGTAGAGACACTACATACTGATATACACCTGAACATCAGCAGGAGAGGACTCTTTAAAGTAGAGACACTACACACTGATATACACCTGAACATCAGCAGGAGAGGACTCTTTAAAGTAGAGACACTACATACTGATATACACCTGAACATCAGCAGGAGAGGACTCTTTAAAGTAGAGACACTACATACTGATATACACCTGAACATCAGCAGCAGAGAACTCTTTAAAGTAGAGACACTACATACTGATATACACCTGAACATCAGCAGGAGAGGACTCTTTAAAGTAGAGACACTACATACTGATATACACCTGAACATCAGCAGGAGAGGACTCTTTAAAGTAGAGACACTACATACTGATATACACCTGAACATCAGCAGCAGAGAACTCTTTAAAGTAGAGACACTACATACTGATATACACCTGAACATCAGCAGGAGAGGACTCTTTAAAGTAGAGACACTACATACTGATATACACCTGAACATAAGCAGGAGAGGACTCTTTAAAGTAGAGACACTACATACTGATATACACCTGAACATCAGCAGGAGGGGACTCTTTAAAGTAGAGACACTACATACTGATATACACTTGAACATCAGCAGGAGAGGACTCTTTAAAGTAGAGAAACTACATACTGATATACACCTGAACATCAGCAGGAGAGGACTCTTTAAAGTAGAGACACTACATACTGATATACACCTGAACATCAGCAGGAGAGGACTCTTTAAAGTAGAGACACTACATACTGATATACACCTGAACATCAGCAGGAAAGGACTCTTTAAAGTAGAGACACTACATACTGATATACACCTGAACATCAGCAGAAGAGGACTCTTTAAAGTAGAGACACTACACACTGATATACACCTGAACATCAGCAGGAGAGGACTCTTTAAAGTAGAGACACTACATACTGATATACACCTGAGCATCAGCAGGAGAGGACTCTTTAAAGTAGAGACACTACATACTGATATACACCTGAACATCAGCAGGAGAGGACTCTTTAAAGTAGAGACACTACATACTGATATACACCTGAACATCAGCAGGAGAGGACTCTTTAAAGTAGAGACACTACATACTGATATACACCTGAACATCAGCAGGAGAGGACTCTTTCAAGTAGAGACACTACATACTGATATACTCCTGAACATCAGCAGGAGAGGACTCTTTAAAGTAGAGACACTACATACTGATATACACCTGAACATCAGCAGGAGAGGACTCTTTAAAGTAGAGAAACTACATACTGATATACACCTGAACATCAGCAGGAGAGGACTCTTTAAAGTAGAGACACTACATACTGATATACACCTGAACATCAGCAGGAGAGGACTCTTTAAAGTAGAGACACTACATACTGATATACACCTGAACATCAGCAGGAAAGGACTCTTTAAAGTAGAGACACTACATACTGATATACACCTGAACATCAGCAGGAGAGGACTCTTTAAAGTCTTTAAAGGACTCGTATATCATCCTAACTAACCTTGATAAAGAAGCAGATTTCAAAGGAGGTTGTTATGCCACTAAGTCTAAGGACATATCATGTTTTAAATTACCTTTCGTCTCGTCCACTTATCTGAAGGCTTATGCAGCAAAGAAATGCATGAAATTCAAATGTCCTCACAAGGACAGAAGTACAAGGGTACACACACACAGGAAGCTGTCCGGCTGAATATCTTCCCCGCAGTGTTTTGGTTCAAAGTGGATCATGTAATACCGGAGACCATGTCCGCAGAAAGTTGATCAGAATACGAGCAGCCATGCATCACCACCTCGCTGATGCTTTGTTTCCGTCCCCATCGTCTCCGTCTTCAGTCACAATGATGTCCTCTTCCTATATCCTGCTGTCACCTCGTCCGTAGAACCTTCTGGATGCCTGCTGGCGGCTTTCTGAATGATTCGTATCTGATCTATAAAGGCAACACGTGACACATAAGGACATATTCTATTTACGAGTATATAGACATCTTGCACTATTTTGTATTCGTATTTGATGACATATGTTGCATCGTTGGAGGAGCTCAGGTCAGGAGATTTCCATTTCTCTGCTGGAGCTTGTGTTCCTACGACAACAACACCTTTGAATTGAAATGCAGTGATGTGGAGATGACTCAATACACGATTTAAGAAATACAAATAATATAAAAGAGACAAAAAACAGACATTCGGATCGCAGCATGTCGGCCAAGAGCCCCCCGAATGACTCCTGTTGGAAGTTGCGCCCCCCCCACACACACACTCACGGGGGGGGGGTCCAAAATGCTACAACTGCCGGCACAAACTGGATGAGTGTGAAGTGTTGTGTTGAAGGAGGATGAAAGCGTAATTGAGGAGCGCTATTGGAGCGACTTTGATGGCTATTGGACTCAGGATTAATTCATCTGGATTCCCGCTGTGTGAAGAAATTAAAGGACGGCGCGGAAGTGGAAACAAAGGGATTAAACCTGGGGTCTCAAACTCAAGGCCGGGGGGCCAAATCCGGCCCGCGACTTCATTGTATGTGGCCCCGCAAGAGCTTGCAAAGAATATAATACGTTTATTATACGGTTACATTTACAGAAGCAGGTTGCCCATGAACTACATGTCCCACAATGCATCTTGTTTTGTGACATGCACTGAAGAGACTTGCAATTATATTTGCTTCTGCTTTCAGACGTAGTTAATTACTAAGTTATTATCCTATCCGATAATAATCTAATTCAGAGGCAATAATGTAATATAATTAGGGCTGTCAAACGATTAACATGTTTAATCAGATTAATCACAGCTTAAAAATTAATTAATCAGATTAATCACGTAGCCCCAATGATTTAACTAATATGTAACTCCCTCCACCCCGGATAAAAGCACGTTCAGAAGCCCCTTTTCTCTAATTCCACAACGTTGGAGGAAATAACATTTAGGAGAACGGATTAATAGGCTGTTCGTGGTTAACGTGTTATCCGGCATTCTAGCCTAATCTGTTATCTGTAAACGTCAAATATACTGATTTAAGGGATAATCCACTAACATCCTTTAATACACATGTGTAGTTAATTTGATTCAGATGTTCTGATATTATCCGCAATATACATCTTTAAACGTCTTCTTACCTTTAAAAGTCCATCACGAACGGTCGGGTCTATTATGCTACAACTCTACTGCGCTGCTAGCCGCAGATCCTCTCAATAGTTTCCCGGAAGTGCTCCGCGATCCGCCATTGCTGTAAACAACTGGTCCATTGGAGTGAACGGAGATGTCGGAACTCTTCTCTGGGCGGGGTCGGACATCCAACCCCGCCTTTTATCCGACCCCGCCCCATTCCGCGTTCCGCAGCGAGGACCTTCTCGGCCATTCTGCACATGCGTTAAATGCGTTAAATATTTTTATCGCAATTAATTCAAAAAATGTAATTACCGCCGCTAACGCGATCATTTTGACAGCACTAAATATAATACATTATTTTATATATATATTATATATTTATATAGTTACAACCGGCCCTTTGAGTGCAACCTTTATGCGAATGTGGCCCGCGATGAAATTGAGTTTGACACCCGCTGGATTAAACTGTTTAAAAAACGTGCTCAAAGTAAGCCGGATTTTGCCGATGTGTTAACGTGGATTCAAAAGTCGTAAATAATCTACAAAATGGAGGAGAGCGATCTGATCGGAGCAACTGACGAATAATCCAACTGAAACCGGCGTGGACGATGACCGTTTTAAACATGCGCTTATCCAGACAAGCCCGGTTTGGACACTTTACAAAACATTTATATTAAAGAATTATACATTAATGTCTTTTTATGCCTTTATTAGCTACTAACTTGGATCTTTATTACAATTAATTAATCAATTATTTTTTATATGTTATTGTAATGTAGAGACAAGGCTTAGTGACAATCATGTATTGCGTTACAATTATATGTAAAAAAAAATATGATATTTGGCCTCAAATCCTCTGTTCCGACATCAGGGGGCGCCAGATGTAGGACCCACTGAGGATGGGACCCACTGAGGATGGGACCCACTGAGGATGGGACCCACTGAGGATGGGACCCACTGATGTGGACCATATGAATTATTCCTTACCATCCAACCCTTCTTTAAAGATGAAACACGTCGTGAATCGGATGTCTTTTACGTTTTTTTTTATCGAAAAGACATTTGTGGGAATGATGTGTGTCCTTTTTGCGTCTGAATCAATCGTACACACTCATGACAACGCGTGCATAACTTCTACCTTATATAACGTTACAACTGAAATCACCAGAATCAGTTTGAACAACATATTGTTAGAAATGTCGCCCAGAATGACGACCTCGATGCTGACACTTCAACATGTCTCATTCCGGTCTGTGTTTGGGTCGTGTGTTGAAGAGCAGAATATTAAAGGAAAGTGTATTTCTTAAAAACTCAGTTACCGCGTGGGAATATTCGTCAGAACGCCTTCAGGAAGATATTTCCTTCAGATGCTTTTTTTAAACTGCTCCCAAACAACTCCTCTGATGTTTCAGCTCTGAAGGACAACAGGGTTTACTCAATTATAACGTGTGAGAGATCGCCGTGGGTGTGTGTGTGTGTGTGTGGATGTGTGTTCCTCTGTGTGTGTTGCGCTGCCTCATGCTCATGTCCAAGGCTAATCAACAGACTATAAACAAACATCTAACACCGTGTGTGTGTGTGTGTGTGTGCGTGTGTGCGTGTGTGTGTATGCGTGTGTGTGTGGCTTATTAGTGAGGCAGAACATGCACACATGTCTGAAGCCACTTTCACAGTAGGTGATCAGAAACACACACTGTGTACTAAAGCGCGATAATGAAGCGCCAACACAGTGACACTCACTCTGAGTGTGAGTGTGTGTGTGTGTGTGTGTGTGTGTGTGTGTGTGTGTGTGTGTGTGTGTGTGTGTGTGTGTGTGTGTGTGTGTGTGTGTGTGTGTGTGTGTGTGTGTGTGTGTGTGTGTGTGTGTGTGTGTGTGTGTGTGTGTGTGTGTGTGTGTGTGTGTGTGTGTGTGTGTGTGTGTGTGTGTGTGTGTGTGTGTGTGGTGTGTGTGTGTGTGTGTGTGTGTGTGTGTGTGTGTGTGTGTGTGTGTGTGTGTGTGTGTGTGTGTGTGTGTGTGTGTGTGTGTGTGTGTGTGTGTGTGTGATATATACAGTGTGTTGTGTTACAAAGGCAAACAAAAATAATGTAACATCCACTCAAATACTAAAAACCCAACAACACTCAAATACCCACTACGAGGATTAATCCGCCGCAGAAAATAGTCCCCAACAGAATGCCCTATCTCCTCTTGTGTGTTTCATAAGCACTTCCGTCGGCAGCTGGAAAATACTTGTCTCAAAGAAACTGTATATTTGTGTTTTTAAAGATGTATTATTTACTAGTAACCCATGGGTTTGGGCCTCGAACGCGTTGTTGGGTTTGGTCTGTTGGAAATAGGAAACACGCAGAGTATAAATAAAGGCAGCCCCGGGCTCTAAATAATAGAAACGCTGTTCAACTCAATGAACATGTTTGATTTAAAGTATTTAATGTATTCGTGTGGTGAACATGTTAATGTGGGAAGGGCTGTCAGTTTGGAGTTGTGCGTTATTTACTTCAGTATTTAGAATGTAGTGATACAGAGGGAGCTTCACTTGGATTCTCGTTGCTTTTGTTCCACTTTAATTGCCAGGATGCATCAAAGGACACTGACACACACACACACACACACACACACACACACTCACTCACTCACTCACTCACTGACGCGTGTCTTTTGTTGTTGTAAATCAAAGGTTTCGTGGTAGTGACAGATTGGTTTTGGCTTTATATAGCAATTTAAACATCACACCGAGAGACACACACACACACACACACACACCGACACACACACACACACACACAGTCAAATGGGGCGCAGGAAAATAACAATTTAAAGAGTAACGATCAGCGTCAGGGAGCTGAACACGCCGACTGTCTTTCCGCCTCACCTCCTTTCAAAGTTTCACACCTGAGAACTTCTGTTGGGCAGAAAAGCGATAGTCTGTCCGAGCGTTAAGTCAATTATCTGATCATTTCCAATAGTACACCGAACAGAACTGTAAGAGAGGGTTTCCATGGCGTTGGTGTACGGCTCGGTACAACGCAAGTATCTGTACCTCCGTAAAGCGTCACAGATACCAATCATAGAGGTATTTAGTTAAAAACCCTCAAAATCCATGTTTCTTTAATCTTGCCCCGTCCTGCCAGGTCGAGGTCGATCAGAAGCTCCGAGGTGCTTGGCTTTGGTCAAAATGGTCGGGGGGGAAATCTAAAAGTCCAAAGTCTTTGACTGCTTTCTTCTCGTGTCCCATGTGATCGTCCTCCGATAGCCCGCTCCACTTTGAAAGCCTTGTTGTCGGTGGAGTCTTAATAAGTCCTCCAAATTCATGTCAGAGTGAGCGCTCGTCCCCACATGAAGATCTTTGTTTCTCCGGGGGCAGGAGTTTCTTATCCCTCGCCCTGCTGGTTCGACAGTCTGAAAACAAGTCCTTTAGACGTCAAAGAACTGGTCGATACCTCTATAGATGCTTCTAGTCCTGAATTGCTTAAAGGTGGGGTACGTTTGAGAAACCGGCTCGAGATACACTTGTTGTTATATTCCATGGAATGCACTGAACGTCCCAGATAGCAATGAATATCTGAAGTGCTTTGACAACAAATCCATAAAGAAATGTCATCAGTGGAAGCCGTGGCGCTGTAAAAAGCTCGACCAATCATCTGAGCCAGCTAAAGTAACTGGACGGCCTACCTGCCTGTCAGCCTGCCATCAGGGGCACACACTGATCTCGTGCCCTCATTGGTCATGTGCGCGTTCGTGTGTGTTGGGGGAGGGGCTCTGAGAGGAAGTGGCAGATTCTTTCTGGCTGTGTATTTTCTAATTCTAGCGCACTCGAGCCGGTTCCTCCAAAATTAAACCTTTAAGATAAAGCTCCGGGACACACCGAGCCGATTTTCGGCAACGATAGATGTCTGGCCGTCGATGAGTGTCGTGTCGCCCTACTCAGATTGGTGTGTCCCCACCCCCGTCGTGCCACACCTTCCGCCGCCGATTCGACACGTTGAATCGGGAGGCCGTCAGCAAAAGAAATCACTCTGATTGGCTGTTCAGCTTAGCGAATCAGTGCATGAGAAGCGACACGGAAGTGAGGGACCCAAACAAACGATTAAGAAGGCAAATGTGAGATTCCATTTAACTCCAGCTCTCGACTCGGGTTCGGGAAAGCCCCGTGAGCTCCTCGCTGTAGAGTGAATATGGAACGCTATTCGTTGTTTGTTATATCACGCAGTCTGTTCTTCTTCTCTCGGTTATCACGCAGTCTGTCTTCCGGTTGCCTCTTTTGAATGACGAATACACACTACCTGCCCCCTGCTGGTAAGGAGAGGTATTGCCACTCACGCATGCGCAGTTCGTACGTGCTACTTGGCCGTCGGCTGAAGTCTTTGCGGTGTGTTCCAGTGCGACACGTGGCCGAGACGCAGAGACGCGAGGCGATGTAATCTATTAATCCCTATCTGGATATAATAACACATTCGAAGAGCAGAAATAAACAATTCCTAAATAGAAACATCTCAAAATAGAAATAAACCATCAGAGAGTACAGAGAACAAACTGAAACATTGACTTTAATTACATGTATTACGTCAACAGATTCCACATGACTGCATTACGTTTAAATGAAAAAGTATTAGGTTCAACTTAATAGTATTGCTCTCAACTGACCGAATGCAGTTATGTGAAATGTGTTGACATAATCCATCCGTCTTCTCCCGCTTCTCCGTGGTCGGGTCTCGGGTAGCAGCTCCAGCCCCAAACGTCCCTTTCCCCCTCATCAACCCAGCTCTGACTGGGGGGTCCCGAGGCGCTCCCAGGCCAGAAGAGATATAGTCCCTCCACCTGGTCCTAGGTCTACCCCTCGGTCTCCTCCCAGCTGGACGTGCCTGGAACACTTCCCAGGTGGCATCCTAACTAGGTGCCCGAACCACCTCAACTGGCTCCTTTCGACGCGAAGGAGGAGCGGCTCAACTCCGAGTCCCTCCCGGACGACTCACTCGCCTTATCCCCGAGGGAGACGCCCGCTTGTATCCTCTGACGTAATACCTTTGAATAAAATCAAGCTTTCAGTTTCCTCAGTGTAGGACGACCGTGAATGCGTTATTTTCTAAACCCACCCACGTGTTTCCGTCGGCCTCTGTTGAACCTCCCGTCACACACACGTGAATTAAGCAGCAGGTTTGTTTTCATAGTCTCCAGTGCTCCCCGGAGGCGGCGCTCCTCTCTCTCCGGAGTCACAGATGTAGAAGATGTAAACAGAGCGTGTGCCAAGTGACAACCGAGACTGATTTGGCTGTCGTCGCGCTGAGAGGAAATCAGACGCCGTCTCTGAACACGGGGATGAATATTTATCAGAGAGGGTCAGCCGAGAGGAGGAGGAAGAGGAGGACGATCAAAGGCGGAGATTTGCTTTGTTCTGAGAGGAGGATGTGGAGGTGAAGAGAAAGGAAGCGTCAGGTCTGTTCCACCACGCTTTAATTCACTGCAGTGCATAATTAGCATGAAACTGCAAGCTCTGCGATGTCATTTCTAAAAATAAAGTCACTGCTGTCACCGCCTCGCCTCAGAGCACTCTCCCAGGAGGAAGCACGCCGCCACACGGGGGTTTTATGCTTTACTTCTACGGGTCAGAAGACACCGAAAACAGACATTTCTCTGGTTTCATTGCCCGGGTTACTGACAGGCTGCGCCACCCTCTCGTTAGTGGGGGTTGATGGAGGTTTTTCTACCCAGAATGCAACGCGTGCAACAATATTCAAGGCTGAAACATGTTGTTGGGGGGGATCGGGGTTATGTCTACTTCCACTATGCTGCTGAAAAAGACCCGAGGAGTCTCAATCAAAGCAAAGCAGCCAAGTTTACTTTCTAGCAATATTACAAAAGCATGAATCGACACAATTGGCTTTTTCCACATGTAACTATGACGTTAGCATCCAATTCGAGTCGTGTTCGTGTCTGCACGATTAATTTGAAACCAGTATGTACTTCACGTTGAGCTTCTATCCCATTATCACCTGAGATAAACGGTTCTTTGTCGGCGTAATGGTCTACTTTCTTTAACCTCTCGGTGCCTTCTGATGCAGAAAACCGTTTTAGTTTAAAGAGTGATTTGCTGTTTGGTGCCGGAGCCACAAAGCCAGAACCATGAGCGAAAAGAAGCTCGAATGAAGTGGCAGAGATGTGAGAATGGCTTCATACTACGGACGCACTATAACTCAGCTAAATGCGACTATATCCAGTTTGTAAGGTGGATATTCTTCCTGTTTACCCTCATACCAATCCAACGCTACAGTACAGGTACATGGCTTTAGCGTCCCGTACGACATGTTCCACATATCACGGATTTTTACATTTTACAATCTGCATCAACTTTAATTGTGAGCTACCACACAATGCAATGAACATAAAACATACAAATTAATTAGAGAAAGTTTTATATTTAAAGAACTGCGATTTATATAATTCCTCATATGATGTTGATATTCACTTTTAGCACTAACTAACTTCACAGTGGAGAGCATTCAAAGTGTATCGGATGGAGCATTGAGTCTTTAGTAAAGTACTTCTCAGCCTACACAATCTTGTGTGTGCGTGTGTGTGTGTGTGTGTGTTTACTATTTGTGTGTGTTTAGTGTGTGTGTCTGCTCAGTATTCATCCATCTGTCTGTGGTATTTTCTTGGCTTTTTGCTCAATCTTATCGAGCAATTTCCCTCCGTCGCTCTGTGTCCTTTCTCATCATTATTCCACCATGTATCCTCCTCAAAACACACACACACACACTCACACACACACACACACACACACACACACTCTCACACACACACTCACACTACCTGCATGTGTGTGTAACCTGAGTGAACTTCACAAATGGCAGTCTCCCTTCGTTATGTTTTGAGGCTGAAACAGTGTGAACGATGACAGGAAAAAGCTAATGAAGACAAAGCGCGTCGTAGAAACCACAGAAGAAGAAAAAGTCATTAGTAATTATTTCCACAAGTTGTAAGAAACGACAAAGGGATTATTGAGGCTGTCACTGTACGAGAACTGAAAGCCTCTCCAGTGTAAAATTAATTATATTTTGTATTTGTCGGCAGGCTTGAGCACACTGCCAGCATGAAACCAATTTGATGTATGAAAACCATGCTGACCCACTTCTAACGCCGCTGTGTAAAGGCTCAAATCAAATGTAAAGCGTCATGTTCAATGCGAGCTCAGCAGCAGGGTGGAATCAAAGCGCTGGAAACTGATTCCACTGCAGTTATTTATAATTCAACAGAGAACCTCTAAATGCTCGTTTAATCCTCTGTTTTCAAACGGTGCTTATTGTATCGCTATCGTTAAAGTGCTGACCCAGGTTATCAGGACTGTTATTATATTATTATGCAGTGAAATCCACAGATTTACAGAGCTGGAGAAAGTATTCAGATCTTCTAAAAAGTAAAAGTAGTAATACTAGAGTGTAAACATAGTCCTGCATTTTAATGTTTTTCTATTAAAAATATTTATATAAACAATAAGTTTAAGTAAGAATGTTATACAAACAACAAGTAAAGGGGAAAATGTGCAATACAAACAATTCTAAAAATACTTATATTAACACAAGAACTGATTGAAATCTGCAAAAACTATTAAATCAAATATACTTATTTATATGAACATAAGAAGTTAAAGGGAAAAATGTGCCATAAAAAGTTAAAATACAAAAATATATATTGACAACAAGTAAAATAAAAAAGGGAAGTTAACAAAATGAAAATACAAAAAACAATATATAAACAAGAAGTGAAAGTTGAAAATGCCCATTAAAAATATATATACAATTATAACTATTAATGCAAACAAAGGAATTCAAAGAAACATTCATATTGTACTGCAATATGTATTACAAGTTATAAACTTCACACAGTGTTGAATATCTGATTTCCATGTCTGCGGTTGTTTACCTCCTCTGGCTGGTTCAGCTCCCTCTCCCTGTGGAGGGTCTCAGTGTGACGGGGTCTGCCTCGGGGATCCAACCATCGCCTGTTGAGCCAGCTCCCTCAGGGTGGTCGGTTTGAGTCCCTGCCCAGACACACAGCCCAGCAGCCAGAAACTGGAGGGACTCAGTATGCATGTGAGCACACATCGCTCTGCAGAACCATGTCTGCAGAACCACGCTGTGTCCAAACAGCCCACTGGGTTAGGGACAGTGGCTTCGTTTGGAATACAATATAATACAATATGTATATAAATATAGGAATTGGAAGTAAGAAGGTGCGCTAAAAACATAAAATACAATATTTATCAGACAGTGTAGTTCAATACTCGATGCTGATTGGCCGATTTTGGACATCCTGCGTTCTGCTCTTTTAGGCAAGCAGACAGTTACTTAAGATATAAAACCGTTGCTTATGATATCAGTCCGTTGCTAAGGATATCAGACCGTTGCTAAGGATATCAGACGGTTGCTAAGAATATCAGACGGTTGCTAAGAATATCAGACGGTTGCTAAGAATATCAGACTGTTGCTAAGGATATCAGATCGTTGCTAAGGATATCAGACTGTTGCTAAGGATGTCAGACTGTTGCTAAAGATATCGGGCCGTTGCTAAGGATATCAGACCGTTGCAAAATATATCAGATTGTTGCTAAGGATATCAGACCCTTGCTAAAGATATCAGACTGTTGCTAAGGATATAAGATCGTTGCTAAGGATATCAGACTGTTGCTAAGGATGTCAGACTGTTGCTAAAGATATCGGGCCGTTGCTAAGGATATCAGACCGTTGCAAAATATATCAGATTGCTGCTAAGGATATCAGACTGTTGCTAAAGTGATCAGACTGTTGCTAAGGATATCAGACTGTTGCTAAAGATATCAGATTGTTGCTAAGGATATCAGACCCTTGCTAAAGATATCAGACTGTTGCTAAGGATATCAGACTGTTGCTAAAGTTATCAGACTGTTGCTAAGGATATCAGACTGTTGCTAAAGTTATCAGACTGTTGCTAAGGATATCAGACCCTTGCTAAATATATCAGACTGTTTTTAAAGATATCAGATTGTTGCCAAGGATATCAGACTGTTGCTAAAGTTATCAGACTGTTGCTAAGGATATCAGACCGTTGCTAAAGATATCAGACTGTTGCTAAGGATATCAGACCCTTGCTAAAGATATCAGACTGTTGCTAAGGATATCAGACTGTTGCTAAAGATATCAGATTGTTGCTAAGGATATCAGACCCTTGCTAAAGATATCAGACTGTTGCTAAGGATATCAGACTGTTGCTAAAGTTATCAGACTGTTGCTAAGGATATCAGACTGTTGCTAAAGTTATCAGACTGTTGCTAAGGATATCAGACCCTTGCTAAATATATCAGACTGTTTTTAAAGATATCAGATTGTTGCCAAGGATATCAGACTGTTGCTAAAGTTATCAGACTGTTGCTAAGGATATCAGACCGTTGCTAAAGATATCAGACTGTTGCTAAGGATATCAGACTGTTGCTAAAGTTATCAGACTGTTGCTAAGGATATCAGACTGTTGCTAAGGATATCAGACTGTTGCTAAATATATCAGACTGTTGCTAAGGATATTAGACCATTGCTGCATCACAACACACGATTGAAATACACAGTATATAATATCACTTATGGGCATGTTGCAGCCATACCACAAATGAAATGACTAAGTACACATTTACACACAAAAAAGACAAAAAGCAGCCATAGCAACACAGTTTAAAACAGTATAGGCAGAAATGGGTTTAATGCATTTAAATGTAGCACAGTAAATCCCTACATATACCAACGTGAATGGACTATGTGTGCAACTAAATTAAATTCAAGAGCACAGCAAAGACTAATACACATTTACAGTAATAGTAGTAACAGTTTTTATTTCGAGTCATTTTTGTTGGCTGGATCTAAAAGAAAAAGGTATGCCGCGACTAAGTAATTAAATTACATTTTGACAACCTATCTTCAAAAGGGAAGTGTAGCACAGCCTCTGCACCACCTGCTACTCTTTGATTATGAAACTCATGTACCGCCTTCCCAACACAGAGAGGACCCTGTGATGTTCTTTAAGACGAAACAATCCTCCACTCCTGATGCATTGTGGGAGCTCAGTGTGTGTATATCACTCCCAGTTTAGCTCCAGTAGCTCAACATAAGCCAGTATTGTTTTTGGTGTAAGGAGAGAAGTAGTTGCTTTCTTTATAGGGACGGAGTTTGTGACTTTGGGGGCGACGTAATTAAACTTGACTTGTTTCAACTGCAGGGTGAAGTGATGCAAATAGGACTCAAACTCCCCTCACACACACACCCACACACCACACACACACACACACACACACACACACACACACACACACACACACACACACACACACACACACACACACCTTCTCTACTTAACATACTTTGATCCGCTGAAGGACGATTTGCTGCAGAAACACTTCGCGCTGCCAGATATGCAGCACACTGAGCCGAGGTATGAACCCTGCAGTATGTCTCTCTGCTTTAATGGATGTTTAAAGTGAACTTTGACGTTGCTTTTTTAAAGATCGCCTCCCGTCCGCTGTGCAGTAAAGATTTAAAGGGAAACTCGGAAACAAAGCTGGCAGGGACATTTGTTCCCAAATGTTATTCATTGAAGAAACGTAGCCAGCAAACAGCCCGAGTCCAGAAGCATTTCTCCTGTCCGCACGTTCCACTACCCGCGAGGTTCAGTCTATCTCCTACGTGCTCCGACTCTCATTACACTTCACCGTTGCCAAACCCTAAAGACCAACGGTCCAATCGGGTGGTAGCATGCCATCAGTTTGGAGCAACATTGCTGGTTTCCCTCCAGTGTGGCTGATGAGGAAAATCTGCTCCATCTGAACAGACGATCCAACGGCCTCTGGCTGTTCGGTCCTCAGCAGGATGTCCTCTTTCTCTCTGTATTGAAAGTAAGACTGGGGTTGGATTTAATTAAACTATCCCTCTTTTAATTTTCTCGAACATTGTGCCAACATTTTGCAGCAGAAATGTTAAGGTAATGCCTTGTGTGGTCATGTTGGCTACGCAAATGGCCCCAGAGATGGGAATATTGGTCTGTTGGTCGCCGACTTTGGACAGAATTGGTATTTCCCAATGTGACGGGGCTCTATGTGTCCGTCCGAAAACACTGGCCTAGTCGTTTGGGTTAGCTCCAAAACTTTATTTTCAGCAGCAAACAAATAAAATAACGAACCAGCACAACTTAAACAAACAACTCCAAATCAAACCGTCCATCACTCACGGAGAGTAAACGTGTTCAGCTGTTGCCTTCTCTGCAACATTCCCCCGAGTCCCCTTCCAGGGCCAACCCCGTCCCTTATTACCCCGTAGCCCCTCCCACCAGGCTTACCGTCAACAGGTGACAACAATTAAACTCCAAACCACATTTCAACATAAAAATCCGCCCCATAATTAACAAACACAAAAATGAATAAGAAATTGTGTGTGTGTGTGTGTGTGTGTGTGTGTGTGTGTGTGTGTGTGTGTGTGTGTGTGTGTGTGTGTGTGTGTGTGTGTGTGTGTGTGTGTGTGTGTGTGTGTGTGTGTGTGTGTGTGTGTGTGTGTGTGTGTGGTGTGTGTGTGTGTGTGTGTGTGTGTGTGTGTGTGTGTGTGTGTGTGTGTGTGTGTGTGTGTGTGTGTGTGTGTGTGTGTGTGTGTGTGTGTGTGTGTGTGTGTGTGTGTGTGTGTGTGTGTGTGTGTGTGTGTGTGTGTGTGTGTTGTCAGTGGCAGAGTCAGTAACTCATGTGATCCGCTCCGTCACACCCAACAAATATTGGACGGATTTCCAGGAAGTTTAATACAGACGTTCGTGAACCCCAGTGGAGGAATCCCATTGAACCCCAGTGGAGGAATCCCATTGAACCCCGGTGGAGGAATCCCACTGACCCCCAGTGGAGGAACCCCATTGAACCCCGGTGGAGGAATCCCATTGAACCCCAGTGGAGGAATCCCACTGAACCCCAGTGGAGGAATCCCACTGAATTTGGTTGTCGCCTGACTTTTCCTCTGCCGTTGTCATGAGGTTGAAATTGTTCAAATCTGTGCGGTTGGTCCACCACTTGGAACGTAAATATCTCAACACCTTTTGGATCCATTGCAGTAAAAGTAATTGTAAAGATATTCATGATCCGCAGAGGATGAATCCTACTGACTTTGGCGACTTTTCCTCTGGAGCCGCCATGAGGTTGAGATTGTTGTTTATTTGTGAAATAATGAGGTAAAACGTGTATTAATTACCAAATCACTGGGTAACTAATTCCCATCCCCATCAGCCTCGGGTGTAGAGCTAATTGCATTGTGGGATCGTTAGCATAATTGTGTAAATGCCAAAGTCTAGTTTCACAAAGAATTCAGAGACACATAAAATGACAGATTGTCAATATATTTCACTATATTCTAAATAAAAGTTGTTTGACATCTTCTTTGTTTACGAAAGCTCGACAAGTCTCTGAAACCTCGAAATAGTTCAATCTTATAAATACCTTGGATTTTGGATTGACAGTAATCTGCCATTCTCAGAACATCTCTCCGACATTCAGACCAAGGTAAAAGCTAGACTCCGCTTTCTATACAGGAATCGCTCCTCGTTCACTTCATCTGCTAAACTCTCTCTGGTCCAGATGACCGTCCTTCCTCTGCTCGACTACGGCGACACCATCTACCGCTCGGCGTGTAACGGAGCTCTCGATCATTCAGACGTTCTGTTTCACTTCGCCACCAACGCAGGACACACCACCGTCACCTGTACTCTCTGGCTAACTGGCCCTCTCTTGAGACCAGGCGCAACATCCACTGGCCCCACCCCCTTCTACCTCACACAATTACTGCAACTCCGCCCACCCCCGACGCCCAACACCCGGTCAGCTACAAGCATCCTGCTAAAGATCCCCAAAGCCCGTGCATCCTTTGGCCGCTCCGCCTTCCAGTTTGCATATAGCTGGAATGTCTTTCAAAAAACGTTGAAAATGAAAACCTTCGTCTCCCCCCGCACCTTCAATGTCACTATCAGTGACACCCTGGCACACACATGTAGCTGCTTTGCCTGATGCTGGTTTTAATGACTGATTGAACCACAGCAATATTGTTTTAGAGTTTGTATATGTGACCCGCTCTATCGAAATCAGTCGGAAGTCGCAACGGCTCATTTCAAAATAAACGTGGATTTACGTAAAAAACTATTTTTTCAGGGTTCGGGTGTTTCGTTTGATTTTAAACAAACCAAGTCTTGGCTTTCAGAATATAACTTTTATTTCCAAAATCACACGATAAGTACATTTTTGAAGCTTGTAAAGGGACGAAGACAGCTCTCACTCGCACTCTGCTGTTCCGCAGCGCCGCCCCCCCTCCCTCCGCTGACATTATGAACGTAAGAGTATAGTAATCATAACTAACACGGCAGGGTCCGTGACAGTTTGTTTTCATCTGATTTCAATTAAACAGAGTCTTGGCTTTCAGAATATTAAACTTGTTTCGGCAAATTCAGATGATAAATACAACGTTGAAGCTTCGGCATGATTACAAGCGGAGAACGGAGTAATTTAACGGCACAGCGGGCAGAACAACAGCCGGCGTTTCTCCTGAGGGTTTTCCCCGGGAAACAAACACAACACACACAAACGCAAAAATACACACACACACACACACACACACACTCGCGAGCTTCCCCTCCAAACGAAAATATCTTCCCTCCGTAGTATTTTGATCATTAGCTCCACTAATAACCAATCAGATCGATGGATTCCAGAGGAGAGGAAACTTTGAAGGCCTTTTTCTCAAAATGAGGACTCGGTGACAGTCGTTATATAATGTGACATATTTCGCTTAATATTTGGAGAACAACAACCATCCTGATATCATTAGAGAGCTAGGAATCTCCTCTTTCCAGCCGTGTATACAACTCAAGATGTGTCTTTGTGTCAATGCGACTGATTTCGAGGGAGCAGGTCACATATGTTTAACTGCTATGCCTGTCATCGTTGCTCGATGTGTTTGTGTCCTGGGTTCTGGAGTGCCCGGAGTCCAATCAGGAAGCCTGTGCCTGCTGAAATAATAATTTGTTCTTAATTGATTTTCCTGGATAAATAAAGGTTCTACTACTACTACTACTCTGAGAACTTGAGTTTCGGACCCTTGATTCTTCCAACACGTCATCAGAATTCGTCCACAGGAGTTTATAAATCTTTCACGGTTGAATAATTGGCAGAAAGAACTCATCATGTCTTCATTCCCTGTGTTCCCAGTGGTTTGGTGACCTGGTGACTCCGGTGTGGTGGGAGGACGTCTGGCTGAAGGAAGGCTTCGCTCATTACTTCGAGTACGTCGGCACAGACTTCCTCTTCCCAAAGTGGAACATGGTGAGTGGAATATATTTTATTCATTTATAACAAGGTTCTCACACACTTATGTTGTTCCAACCAAGCGCATCCCTGTTGGCGTTCGGCCCCTCCTATGCACCTTATTATTATTGAGTTTATTTATTCGTATCAGATCTTTTATTCAAGACAGATGGAGTTTCAGTTCAGCGTGTCGAGGTGCATCGGGTATGCTGAAGTTGTCGCTCATGAAATGTAATTGTTCTGACTTCTGATGGCTGCAGCTCATCTCGAGGCTGCAGACGGTCAGACATGCATTTATTCTAAGAGTGAAACATTTAAAAGTCTCCAGACGCCAAACACAACACCGGTATAAAAGCAGCGAATCTGATTTAAAAAGTACTTTTGTGGCCCGAGATATTTCCTCTGAGATAAACCCGGACGAGGGATATTCAATTCGACATGTTCTCAAGGAGAGCGTCTCTGCGGACAGGAGTTATTGTGTTTGGGTGGAAAACAATCCCCAAATGGAAAGTGTTGACGGAGAGGTCTGAGGATTATCCGGAGGAACTGGGACACGTTTCGTGGACGCTGTGAGAAACTTAAACAAAACCCCATTGTTCTCGGGGGGTGACGGAATCAAACTGAGCGTGTCTGCTTTGTTAGATACCACCGCAGGGGAGAGACGATATGTTTTCTTGACCTTTTTTAAAAACAAATGTATTCAATGTTTTTCTGTCAACAAATCCCATGAAATCACCAGCAATGTCTCTCAAAAGTGACTTCCTGTCTCACGTTTTAACCTGTTAAGCTGGCAGGAAACAGTGTCTGAGGGCATGTTCATTTAATAAACTATGGATGCTTTATATCCATGTAACGGGATGAAACTCATCTAACTGATCATTTTAAACCCACAATGCTAACGCTGAGCCTCTGAATTAGCAACGAGCAAAAAATGCTAACAGATTTACTGCACCGAAACTCACTCATAAAACCTTATTATTTATCCATTCTGCACATCCAACCCATCGATCTGATCGTGAGGGGACACAGAATCGATGGGTACATACATTATCACTCAATGATACGAACTTGCGACTTTATAAACAAAAACAGACATCAAAACATGTGGCGCTAGGTAGCTAAAAATGCTAATATGGTTTACTGTGTCGTAGTCTGGTAAAACATGGTCTTCAATGGCATTAAAACGCTGCTGAAGTTAATCCATAGGTTAATCCAAGGTGTCTGTGTCCCTTTGAAATGATTTCTGATAATCCATCAGCAATAAACCTGCTTTTCGGTTTCCAGATGTCAGAGCGAGAGATAGCTTCACTCTCATGCAAAACTATGTGCGCGAAGCCCCCACCTTTTTGTTTTACCATGTGTGTGTGTGTGGGGAGATTCCCCTTCGATTCTATTGGCTCTAACGGTCAGAAAGAGGTGTCAATCACCAAAATCGACAAATGGGGGCCAGAGAAATGGAAAATCCACCCAAATGACCCCAGACGTGTTTCTTTTGCTAAATTTCTCTAAAAAGGTCAAATATCACTTGTTTTGCATCAATCTTGAGACAGGGTACTTATTATATGTTGTACTTTGGATTCCTACAGCTTTTAGTCTACAACCCATCATCCAAGGTTAGTTTGCACCAGTGGCGTAGTGGGGATTCTTTTTACTGGGGGGGACGCTATTTTAATCAGGTCATCCCAAACAATGCCACACAAGTGCGCACGTGCAGTGCACTCACACAACGGGCAGACAGGTCCACAGAAACTACCGGTATGCTTAGTCCTACTTTACATACAGTATTGCAACTAAGCAGACAGCGCTGCTTCTCTCTCTATCTCCACTTTCCAAATCTATTTAAAATCCATAACAAACAAACTAAATTCCCAAAGTTGTCCTGAAATTAATTTATTAAATAAACAAAACCAAACATATAGCCTACTTATGCAAACAACATTGCATCTGGACTTGAAATTATTCTGATTAGGCCTAGCCTATATTGCAAATAAGCAGGCAGCACTGCTTCACACATACACACACACACGCACGTGCACACACACACACACACACACACACACACACACACACACACACACACACACACACACACACACACACACACACACCTTGCGTTTTGAAGACTGATACATCCGAAATGGATGAACAAACTTTGCAGCCCAGTTTCCCAGCTTTGCAGTCTGCCATTGTAGAGCTTTTTCGTTAGCGTTCTTGAGGGAAAGAGCTGCCGCAAAACCGGCGGGCAGCGAGCTGCGACGGGGTCACGAACGTGATGACGAATCATCATTTTCTAAGGAAATCGTTTTTACTTTTTATTATAATTACTATTAAATGTATTATGTTTTTGTCATTATTACAACAAATACACACTTACAACTGATAAGACTGGCAATAGACTATTAAAAAAAGATCATGCTCTAAATAAGTGGGCGTACCCCGCGTCCAACGCCCACTACACCGCTGGTTTTCACTATAAGTACAAAATATGCTTTGGACGGACACTATAATCTACAGTTTTTTACCATGTTCAATCTGAATTTCCTTTAAAATAAAAAACATCTATATTGATTCTGACTTTTCTACATCCAACTCACAGGTTTATCATTACTTTGAGAAAAAAGATTATTCATTTAACCCTGTTAGAAGATATGGTCATTTGTTCTGGGAATGCCCTGTTCGAGCCTGAGACCTGAAATCAGGCTCGGGGCTGAACAGGTTAAAGCTCCTTGGTGATCTTAATCTTTAAAGGGGCCCTATTCTACTTTTTAGTGTTCTCTGTTTTATATTCCCAGATACAGATCCGTCTGCTCGTTCCTGCACGTGTCCTCTCCTCTTTGGTGTTTAAACACAACATCACTTTTATACAGTGTGTGTGTTTGTGAGATGGAAGTTAAAACAGGCTTTTGAAGACTAGGAAGTCCTGAACCCTTCCTCCTTCTCACGGAGCAATATCTGATTTCTGCAGACGACCCTCCGGCTGCGTTGGCTGAGTGAGTCAGCGCAAAACAAAACGAAATTAGAAGAAGAATGGTTCCTCGAATTTGCTCAAAGAGTCCTCTGAGAAACACACACACACACACACACACACACACACACACACACACACACACACACACACACACACACACACACACACACACACACACACACACACACACACACACACACACACACACACAGTCTTTGTTTCTGCCTTGTGTACAGAAGTGTGTAACATGGAAACACCTTATCTCTCACACACACACACACACACACACACACACACACACACACACACACACACACAGTCTTTGTTTCTGCCTTGTGATGTACTCCCAGTACAGAAGTGTGTAACATGAAAACACCTTATCTCACACACACACACACACACACACACACACACACACACACACATACACACACACACACACACACACACACACACACACACACACACACACACACACACACACACACAGTCTTTGTTTCTGCCTTGTGATGTACTCCCAGTACAGAAATGTGTAACATGGACACACCTTATCTCTCACACACACACACACACACACACACACAAACACACACACACACACACACACACACACACCGCCTGTTTCAGAGCGACGCGGCGTGTTGAAAGCCAGTCAGAGCGTTCTGCACCGCCGGACGCTCTAATAGAAACAAAGCGTTTCTCAATAACCCGCAGATAGTCGGCTCGGTTTCTGATAAAGCCAGTTATTTATAATGCAGGGTTTTATTTAAAGCGAGCCTCCGTCTGCAGTGAGTCGCAGCGCTGTGGGCGGGGAGGACATTCAATCAAATGTGACGAGAGAGAAAATAGTTCCTGTTTTACTGCCATCCGTCTGGTGACGTGACAGCGGCTCTGACGGGTCATTTCGGCATTATTTAAACAATCGTTTGGTGCGAATCCTTCTCCAGCTGATTGAGGAAGGTGAGAATGTGCGGACTCGCCTTTCTAATCAATAAGATACAGAAAAGTCGAGAATGAAAACAATCTATATTTTTATATCAGGTTCAGGTTGTTTATTTGTAAGTATACCCTGCGCAACCAAATCTCAAAATATTTAAAAAACATTTTAAGAAGGAAAACACGAGGACAAACATGGACAATCAAAATTCACAATTAATTAAATAAATAAAAAATAGGCTCCTATGATGTGTGCAATAGCTGCTGGGATACAACTGTTTTTGATATAAGAAATTAATCTTAAATAACAAAAATGAAATGAAACAAAGATATGTAATTGTAAAAAATCGAAATCAAATAAATATATTCAAAAAATCCCCAAAAAGATCAAATACAATGAAACACGATCAATCACGAGAAAATGAAATGATATTTATTTTACATTCTGACATGTTAAGGGTTACACTAATTACCTAAGTAATAATTAAAATAATGCTTATACATGATTTTATGCAACTCATAATGACTTTTTTCATTTCTATTTAGTTCATGCTTTCACTTCCTTTTTTATCACGAGTCGTCCTCGAGATATAAGTACTTTTTAAACAGGATATCTGTGTGTTAGTGCCGTGTGCAGAGCGGGCAGAGGTGGCGTCCTCCAACCGATAAGTGAAGGAAACAAATAGACTCGCCTCCAGGGATCAGAACGTATGAAATATTCATGATTTAAAGAAGAGAGCCGAGGACGGTCGATATGTACCTGCCCTCGCCTCACACACTCCAAAGCCGTCCTGCTCTTTACACAGTGTGTGTGTGCACGTGTTTAACCCTTCACACACAGGGCAGCTCTCGGGTGTGTGTAGTGTCACAGATCAAAGAAGATATGATGACATGTTCTGACGGCAGGAGCTGCACGTTGTTCCCCCATTGCACTCTTTCCTTTTGGGTGTTTGATAAAACGTGGGCGCCACATGTGTTAGGACGTTACTGAGCCTTAAGTGACACGTAAACAGTTGCCTGTACATCCTGGCTCTGCAGGGCAACAGTTAAATGAAATCTGCATTTAAATGATTTGTGTTTCAACGTGCTTATCGGAGATGCCTCGACGCTCCAGGCGCTTCAGGCGCTCTCAATGAACACCTCAATCCGTCAGATAAACACTTTGCTCGGAATTAAATCCTTTCCGGGCCGTCGGGAGCGGGTCTGACTAATTCCTGGATGTTTTTCTTGGACTGATCCCCCCTCAAAGGATTGGGCGATACACAGCGCTGCTTTCATTAGAGCAAAACACACACACACACACACACACACACACACACACACGGACACACACACACGGACAGACAGACAGACAGACAGACAGACAGACAGACAGACAGACAGACAGACAGACAGACAGACAGACAGACAGACAGACAGACAGACAGACAGACAGACAGACAGACAGACAGACAGACAGACAGACAGACAGACAGACAGACAGACAGACAGACAGACAGACAGACAGACAGACAGACAGACAGACAGACAGACAGACAGACAGACAGACAGACAGACAGACAGACAGACAGACAGACAGACAGACAGACAGACAGACAGACAGACAGACAGACAGACAGACAGACAGACAGAGACATAGACACACACACACACACGCACACACACACACACACACACACACACACACACACAGAGACATAGACACACACACACACACACACACACACACACACACACACACTCAAGTAATTAGTTAAATGGCACATTTGCACGAAAGCGAGGAAGACGAGACTGAATGAGACGTCAGCGCTAATGAACAGACACTTTAAGTCACCTGGAGACGGGTCCGTCTGCTCAATACGGCTGCTCGGAGCCAGATGGACCCACATGTGGAGGACAGCTAATGGGCCAACACACACACACACACACACACACACACACACACACACACACACACACACACACACACACACACACACACACACAGATGGAGAGCCGGGGCAGCAGATGTTGAACTTTTGAAACGCCTCCTCTCCTCCTCTCCTCCTCTCCTCCTCCTCTCCTCCTCTCCTCCGCCCCCCGCCCCCTCGTTTATTTTATTAATGTCCGTGTCATTAAAACCCCTCAGGATGACGGACAGCTCTCTCTCACTTTCACACTGATGTTATCATTAGAGCTGTGGTGGCACAGATACTGCTGAGTCATGCTCTGTCTCCAAAGAGAACCGGGTCGTACAGTACATATAACATGACACGGCAGATATGTGTGGTGTACTCATGGATGAACTGTGGGGGAACGTATATAATACTGATATCATAATATAGAAGTGGCTCGTATGCTAACTAGATGCATCTCAGTGATTGGCTGAAGGAAATACATCTATAGCAGGGGTGTCAAACTCAATCTCATCGCGGGCCACATTCGCATAAAGGCTGCACTCAAAGGGCCGGTTGTAACTTTATAAATATATAATATATAAAATAATGTATTATATTACATTACTGCCTCTGAATTGGATTATTATGGGATAGGATAATAACTTAGTAATTAACTACGTCTGAAAGCAGAAGTCCAGGGCAAATAAATGCAAGTCTCTTCAGTGCATGTCACAAAACAAGATGCATTGTGGGACATGTAGTTTATGGGCAACCTGCTTCTGTAAATCGGCATGTAACCGTATAATAAACGTATTATATTCCTTGCAAGCTCTTGCGGGGCCACAGAAAATGAAGTGGCGGGCCGGATTTGGCCCCCGGGCCTCGAGTTTGACACCCTGATCTATAGAAAATAGTCAACTTTTTCCAGATTTGGGAACTCAAAGGATCTGAAACAGGTATATTTTGACCACATATTTGTTTTAAACGACTTATTCCTGGATCCTTTTGGTGCAGAGTAGTGTGTGTTAAGCCACTGCATGCTCCCAGATGTGCGGTACCTGCTTTAATTGGTATCATGATATCAAACCCGTCCTTAACGTTGTGCTTGAATGACAATCTCTCTTCTATCGGGCTTTTCCAGCTAATCCTGGAAGTTAAAATCTCCTTTTATTCAACACAAGCCGCCTCATGGCTTTCACTCAGACACGTCACCAGGGAACGCTTCCCCACCCAGAGAGTACGCCCTGTGGGATGTCACCAGGGGAACGCTTCCCCACCCAGAGAGTACGCCCTGTGGGACGTCACCAGGGAACGCTTCCCCACCCAGAGAGTAATAATAATAATAATAATATATTGGATTTATATAGCGCTTTTATAGTACCCAAAGACGCTTTACAATATGAGGGGGGGGGGTAGATAGACTGGGGCAGGTAGACAACAGACTAAGAAAAACAACAAAACAAAACACAGTGGCAGTCAGGAGGAGGTCGAAAATGAGTGGGGGGGTGTTTTACGGATAGAGAGAGGTGAAAAGATGGGTTTTGAGGCGGGACTGGAACAGAGTGAGGGACTCGGACTCACGGAGGTCTTGGGGGAGGGAGTTCCAGAGCTTTGGGGCGGCCACAGAGAAGGCTCTGTCTCCGAAGCTCCGGAGATTGCCAATGGGGGTGGAAAGCAGGCCGGCCGAGGTGGATCTGAGGGTCCGGGGAGGATGGTAGGGGATGAGAAGGTCAGTGAGGTACGGGGGGGCCAGATGGTGGAGGGCTTTATAGGTAAGGACCAGGAGTTTGTAGTTGATGCGGTGAGTAACGGGAAGCCAGTGTAGTTCTTTGAGGACCGGGGTGATATGGTGCCATGATTTAGTGTGGGTGAGAAGTCTGGCGGCTGCGTTCTGAACACGCTGGAGTCTACTGAGGGAGGTGGAGCTGATGCCGTATAGGAGGGAGTTACAGTAGTCGAGGCGGGAGGAGATGAAGGCGTGAATGAGTCGCTCAGCTGCGGGGCGGGTGAGATAGGGACGGATTTTGGCAATGTTGCGGAGATGGAAAAATGAGATTTTGACAACTTGGCGGATGTGGGAGTCAAGGGAGAGGGTGGGATCGAATATAACCCCGAGGTTGCGTGCCTGGGTTGAGGGGGAAACAGGGGTGCCATCGATGGTCAGTGTGAGGTTGGGGGTTTTACTGAGGGTGGGATGTCACCAGGGAACGCTTCCCCACGCAGAGAGTACGCCCTGTGGGATGTCACCAGGGAACGCTTCCCCACCCAGAGAGTACGCCCTGTGGGACGTCACCAGGGAACCCTTCCCCACGCAGAGAGTACGCCCTGTGGGACGTCACCAGGGAACGCTTCCCCACGCAGAGAGTACGCCCTGTGGGACGTCACCAGGGAACGCTTCCCCACCCAGAGAGTACGCCCTGTGGGACGTCACCTGGATGTATGAGCAGATACTTGGATCCCATCAGAGATAAACAAGTCTGTATTCGGAGGCTTAAAGATGTTTCCTTCGTGCTAAGTGCAGGGCTTCTTGATAAATACTCCGTTCGCCGAGTTCCCAACAACAAGTCTTTATTTATTTTCTAAGAAAGACGTCTTTAAATCCTTCAATTCAAAGCGTCCTCACATCCTCTGCACAGAACGAGCGTGCATGAAGGGAGCGTCTCTGCGGTCTCTGTGTTCCAGGAGAAGCTGAGAATCTGCTTTAAGAGCGGCTGGTAAACACGTGAATAGAGCCGGCCTGCACCGGCGCAGCGCTCGTTGACTTGTGAGGGGAAACCCACACAGAGACCTTTCTTATGTAGAGTTTATTTTATAAAGCACGGTCTGAACATCGTGGGATGTTTGATCGCTTAATGATGCGACCGTCTACGTTTCTACAGAGTACGACGTAAGACGGGAGAAAGAGGAAGGATAACATGAAACACGTAGAGCAGGGAAGGTGAGCCTCCCCTCAGAGGACATACGAACAGCCGCGCCCCCCCCTCCCTGTTATTATTATTAGTGTTGTTGTTGTTGTTGCTAAAATGCAGGGCCATTCAACTGCATCTCAAAGAGGTCCAGTGAGAGAATGTGTGTGTGTGTGTGTGTGTGTGTGTGTGTGTGTGTGTGTGTGTGTGTGTGTGTGTGTGTGTGTGTGTGTGTGTGTGTGTGTGTGTGTGTGTGTGTGTGTGTGTGTGTGTGTGTGTGTGTGTGTGTGTGTGTGTGTGTGTGTGTGTGTGTGTGTGTGTGTGTGTGTGTGTGTGTGTGTGTGTGTGTGTGTGTGTGTGTGTGTGTGTGTGTGTGTGGTGTGTGTGTGTGTGTGTGTGTGTGTGTGTGTGTGTGTGTGTGTGTGTGTGTGTGTGTGTGTGTGTGTGTGTGTGTGTGTGTGTGGGTGGTGTGGGTGGTGTGGGTGGGTGGGTGGGGGGTGGGTGGGTGGGGTGTGCGTGTACTAGTATTACTATACTTGTGGGGACCTACAGCTGTTTACATAGTCACATGTGGGGACCCGCCTCCCTTATGGGGACAAATGGAGGTCCCCATAAGGGATCATTAATTTCAGGGTGAAGACTTGGTTAGGGTTAGGCATGTGTTTGTTTATGGTTAAGGTTAGGATAAGTCTCCAGGAAATGCATGTAAGTCAATGTAATGTCCCCTGAAGTGATGTATACATGGATGTGTGTGTGTGTGTGTGTGTGTGTGTGTGTGTTTGAATCTATCGCGCTGACTCACGGACTGCACCCATTTGATTGGCTGAGTAGCGTCACCTCCTTAAAACATTAAACAATAACTTTTTAACTTTAGGTTTTAGACATTTTTTAAAACATTTTTTAAACATGTTTGATTTGTCAACATGGTGGATGAATCCTTAAATGCTCCCGGCAACACACCGAACGTCAACGTTGCCTTCACTCCCCCCTACTCCCCCTGACACTCACGTAGTGGGGGGAGGGCTGTACACTGACAGGGGGGGGAACTCGATCCAAAAGTGTGCAGTGATCGCGCTGCCTCTCACTTTAGGGACTGAAGTTAGCTGAAGTTAACTTGCTAGATTTCACTGCTTTCTCGTTATGTTTGTTCTCCCGCTGCGCCTCCCCTGAAGCTCTCAGCGCCCCCCCCCGGGAGGCTCAAATCCCCGAAAGAGAAAAATGAGGAAAGGATACAATGAGGAAACGGTTATGGACACAATCTTGGGAATATATTTGATGAAGACTCAAAACAAGATTACAATAAATAAAGATTAACCCGTTTAATTACACATCTCTGTTTACTGAACCGACTGCTCCGCTAAAGGACACTTTGTTGACCAACTTTGCTTTCCAAAGATAATTATTGAACTGAAGATTGAAGATAAATATTGAACTAAAGTCTGGCAAAGTCTGAGCGGGAAGAAAACAGTTTCCTGTAGAACTAGAATAGCTCGTTTCACAGTTTGATTATTGTTATTATGCTGCTGTGTTAATTGTAATTTTGTGGCAGAACAATTTCCTTGGGGATGAATAAAGTCCCGTCTTGTCTCATCTCGTCTTTCCCGCTCTGCGCTCCATTGTTCTTCACAATCAGTCGTAGTACTTTCGAAAGACCGTTGATCGCCTCATTACAGAACTCCGGGGTCACCGCCGTCTCCCAAAAGGTCTTAATCGCCCTGACGAGCTCCAGTTTCGTCCGTGGCTTCACTTCCTTTCTGACAAAGCCTTTCATCGAGTGCCAGACGGGCTTCAGAGGCTTCAGATCCGGCGATTCCGGAGGCGTTCTGACCCAGTTGATTCCTTCGGACTCGATGCAGCTCTTGGCGCCGGTATGCCTCGGATCGTTGTCCTGGAAGAAGCGGTGATCCGGTCCGAAATGTGTCCTGATGTACGGTGCGGCGCTCTGTTTGATGATGGTCGTCTCAAAGTACTCCGAGTCCATGTTTCCCTCAAAGGTCACCATCGGACCGCCGCCTCGTCTGGAAATCATCCCCCAGGCGCGGATCTTAACGGGCTGTTTGGGCTTTCGCCTGGTCTGAAGAAGGCCGTCTCTTTTGAAGTGAAATGTGGGTTTTCGCTCGAGAGTTAGCATCGTTACGTCTGTGAAGAGAACGTCATGCCACGTCTCTCCGGACTGGATCCAGTGGAGAGTTTGACTCAGCCTCGCTCTCCTGTTGAGGTCTTTCGTTACCGGGTAGATTACGTTTTTGCCAAATTTCCATCCGAGGTCCCTGCGGGCGCGGCGGACGCTCGTCACGCTCAGATGAACGCCAAAATCTGCTTCGATTTTCTGCCGCAACGTTTCAGCCTTTATCTTTTCGCTGCCTTTTGTCACGTCGTCGATGGCGGTCAGGATGTCGCTGTTGAAAGACGAAAGACACACATTAGGAACGGAAGTCTTTCCGGATGTTTCATTGATTTTGAAGCATTTCCAATAAACTGTTTTACTAAAAGTTGTAAATATTCAGATTCAGATTCTATTTGTATTTCGTTAATTTGCCGTCCAAGTCATTTTCAAACAGTCCCTGACCCTACTCTAGTATGTCCTGTCATGGCAGGTCACTATAAGGAGGATTTCTGCTCTACAAAAACCAATGTTCGATGGCTAGCGATGGATATTTTCATTTAAAGAATGTAAGATACCAGAAGCAAACCCAAAAGGAATAGTTTTGAAACCATTTATTTCACGATACTCAATAACAATCAAACTGAAACCCCACATGTTGGCTTGTGCTTTGGCCCTTAAACCAAAACACAAAATAAATTAGCATTTAAAGAAAAAGAAAAAACAGGACTTAGTCTTTTTTATATCAGCTTTCTTTGTTGCTGTTCTGACTTTGTATCATCATAGTTTATTGTTGCTTTGAATAGAATGCTACTATCCAAAATATTTCAACACAAATATCTTCTGAAAGTGTTTCTCTAAAAGTCATAGTACAAAGGAGCCTGCACCGTTTCAGAGGTTTTCATTACCCCGCAATGCAGAGAATGTCTTTCTAAAGGTTCTGACTGTTAAGATTCACTTCTGTCAAAACAAACTGTTCACCTGACAGATAGTTCTGTCTGTTTACGGTTCAAGAGACTCAAAAGTGCCATACTAATAATAATAATAATAATATATTTAATTTATATAGCGCTTCTCATCTGCCAAGACAAATCTCGAAGTGCTTCACAACAAGGGATACTGATACACTTTGAGAGATTAAACAAATAATTGTAATAATAATAATAAATAAAAAAAATAATAATAATAATAATAATAATAATAATAATAATAATAATAATAATAATAATAATAATTAAAAAAAAATTAATTAATTAATGAAAAAAAAATAGAGTACAAACATAAAAGTCGGAGATAGCGATAAAAATGGCAGTACTCCAGGTGTACCATGCTCAAAGTTTAGTATAAACTAATACTAGTATTGCTTGTCATCTCAACTCCCCAATATGTTAAGTGCAGGTCACTATGAGAGGATTCCTGCGGCACAGAAACACAAACACCAATGTTTGATGGCTAGCGCTGGATTATCTATTTCAAGAATATAAGATACCAGAAGCATTGGTGAACGTCTTACAGCAGAACCAATATGAATAGCTTTGATACCGAGCAAAGGTCTGGGTCCTTCTAAGCCAATACGTCTGCATGTCTCTGACCTCGTATCTGCATGTTTTATTGCACTAATCAAATTCTTATTCTATTTGTAATCTTCTCTATTTTAAATTCACTTCTACATATTATTTTACAGCATTTCTATGATCTTTGAATACCGTCTGTTATATATCTCTCCCTTTCTATTTCTTCTACGCACCAATATTATTCTTTTCTCTATTTACCGTAGGAACGGCCACAATAAAACGTTACGACTTTTTGTATTTATATGTATTGATATTTAATGGTTTGACAACATCAACATTTGAAAGTGTTCCTCTACAAGTTGTTCACTCTTACCGGTGCAGTTTCCTCGGCCACGAGCTGCGCGGCTGTCTCTCTTTGAAGTGATACCTAACCGTCCTCAGAGACACTTCGATTCCCAGGCTTTTCAAATGTCTCTGGATCTCGTGCGCTGACTTCCCGCTCGCCCTCATGAGGCGGATCTGGTGTGAACTCTCTCTGTTGATGTGCGTCATCTCTCTGTGGAGACCTGCAGATCGGAGGGGTCGGTGATCGTATGCTCACTTAAAGGGAAGTGGGTGTGGTTCAACAAGTATGCAACGGGTAGTCCAACCAATGGGATTCAAGCCTGTCTTCTCTACCCTTCTGTTGTGTTAATGTCATTTAACTTTACTTATTTACTGTTGGTTCATGTTTGAGGATTCTTGTTCATTACAGTGCGTGCATTTTCCAAAAGGCCTGAATTCTAAGACGGATAATGGCCATTATATAGTTTATATTTGATATCATATTTCGATTTGTTTTCATTATTTTTAATTGTTCATTCTCTTTTCCAACTCGTTTATAATAATAATAACTTAGATTTATATAGCGCATATCAGGGGACCCAAGTTCGCTTTACAAACAAAACAGTCAGACTAACTTAAGTATTTTAAGTATTGTATTATAATTGTATTATTCGGAAGAAAGAATTTTCCAAATTGGGATCAATAAAGTATTTATCCATCCATCCATCTATCCATCTATCTATCCATCCATCCATCCATCTATCCATCTATCCATCCATCTATCTATCCATCCATCCATCCATCCATCCATCCATCCATCCATCCATCCATCCATCCATCCATCCATCCATCCATCCATCTATCCATCTATCCATCCATCTATCCATCCATCCATCCATCCATCCATCTATCCATCCATCTATCCATCCATCTATCCATCCATCCATCCATCTATCTATCCATCTATCCATCCATCTATCCATCCATCCATCCATCCATCTATCCATTCATCTATCCATCCATCCATCCATCCATCTATCTATCACTTCCTTCAGGCTTAGGCAGGCCCGCCTTAACCTGCCATCAGGCCCTGGGGCTGGGGGTTTTGTAGGCCCCCCATTTAAACAACAAATAAAAGTCATCTATAGCCTCGGCAGGCTCTGCGATCGCACACACACACGCACACACACACACCACTAATTCAGCAACATATGGCCTCAATGTATGTATCAGTAGATGAGAATGACCATTATCTCCGGTGGATTAACACAACCCCATGTAAAACGAAGCACATGTAACCCTGCAGGCTGCTGGGGATCGATGAAGAGTGCAGCATTGCCTCGCCTCTTTCGCAGCGCTTCAGAAGAAGCCGTTATGATGTTCTTAAAGTCCATCTCACGAAGAATGTCATGCTCAATTGACATCAGTGTTAGGTTTCCTTTTCCCAGCGCCGCTCTCAAACTGTTTCTTCTCCGACATGTTCAACCTAAACAACCTTCATCTGTCACTCAATCACTCGCAATTTGAATAAGTCACATGTGAAGCATATTCTCATTCTGATTGGCTGTTGAGTCGTGCCCACTGACTGTTTCAGAGTCCTCTCTGGAATCCATCGATCTGATTGGTTAGCGGAGCAAATGATCAAAATACGACTTGGGGGAGATATTTTCGTTTGGATTACTGGTGTGTGTGTGTGTGTGTGTGTGTGTGTGTGTGTGTGTGTGTGTGTGTGTGTGTGTGTGTGTGTGTGTGTGTGTGTGTGTGTGTGTGTGTGTGTGTGTGTGTGTGTGTGTGTGTGTGTGTGTGTGTGTTGTGTTTGTTTCCCGGGGAAAACCCTCAGGAGAAACACTGGCTGTTGTCATGCCCGCTGTGCCGTCAAGTTACTCCGTTCTCCGCTTGTAATTATGCCGAAGCTTCAAAGTTGTATTTATCATCTGAATTTGCCGAAACAAGTTTAATATTCTGAAAGCCAAGACTTTGTTTAATTGAAACCAGATGAAAACAAACTGTAACGAACCCTGCCATGTTATTTATGATTACTCTACGCTTACATTCATAACGTCAGCCGGAGGGAGGGGGAGCTGTCTTCTTCCCTTTACGAGCTTAAAGAATGTATTTATCGTGTGATTTTAGAAATAAAAGTTTCATATTCTGAAAGCCAAGACTTTGTTTATTTAAAATTAAAATAAAACTATTAGTTATTGGCTCATGATAGGCCCCCGATCTCCGTAGGCCCCCGGGCTTCAGCCCAGGTCAGCCGTGCATTAAGGCGGCCCTGGGCTGATGCACCAACAAGACGTCTTCCTGCGTCGTCAGGGTCTGCCAGGTATCGCTTTGACATTGCTTGTTTGAAACTGGACCTTTCAGTTAACTGTTGCCTTGGTGGATAAGATCAGATCAGATAAGAAGTACTTTATTAATCCCAATACAGAGTAAGACAAATATACAGATGACTGTGAAGATAAAAAAATCTATAAACTGTCTGACAAAGAAAAGCACTATTGAAGGGCAATTTGCATTTATTCAGCCAGTACACATTTCCATCTACTTAAACCCCGGGCTTTAGACCAAGATCCTAAAGCAAGCAGGTTCTCTCCCGTCCAGTCTGAAAAGCTCATGATAAACACAATCCACAACATGACGAGTGTCCTGACTTCTTACACTGCCAGCTCTTAGAAACCGTTACGACACTGGACTGATTATTATCTTCCACCCATTGTCTTGCTGACAATATTCCAGCGGCTGTATCACGGCAAACCTCGCAGTTGCTCGCTTTTTTCTATTTGCATTGCCGCCTCCACTGGTGAGAAGCAACTCTCAGCATTCTCTGCATGCACAAATGTAGTGTGTGTGTATTTGCATATAGAGGGGGATCTGAACACAAGTGGTCTCTGGAGACCTCGCATGCGGAGACGCGTCTTACTGCCAGGTCTGAGCGGGACAATGGCGCACCAATGGCCCATTAGAAGTGAGAAGCAGACACTCTCTAATGCTAATGGTGTGTGTTCAGTGAGCGGAGTACAAGGGAGCTCCACAATGTACTTGTTTTATGCAAAATACATTCGACTGCCCGGACCAGTACTGTGTCACCGGGGGAACGGCTGATCTGGTTCAAACACGACGACTCGGCATGGACACACAGGACAATATGAAGCAGAGACAGATACAAACGTGAAAAAGGGAACGCATTTGAGGAATACATCGGGATCAATTAGGCAGTGTGTCTAATAAACATGTGGTTTTAAATGAGGAAATTCAGCTGTACTTTTACTACCGGGAGAACGTCTTCAGACTACCTTAAAACCCCTCGACATGTGGACATGCTGACGTTTCTGAAACACAGAATAGTACTTTAAACATTTCTTTGCATATTCTTAAAGTCAGTCCAACAGACTCTATAACATCTAAATCTTGCATTTTTTTAATGTTCATAAAAAGTCTAATATCGCAAGAAAATCTAATCTTGATAAACAAGTTGAGCCCCACTGGACCCACAATTAGACAGATTTTTAACATGTTCTATGTGTATTCTTAATTTCAGATTAATTTAAAGTATATTATTCAACAAGACCTATTTCTTGAAAGTCCACCCACCTGCCAAGAAGCAACCCGATCCCAACTGACCGAAATGTTGTATTAAAAACTGTTATATCGCATCAAAATAAAGTCTTGATAAACAACATGAGCCACACCGGACCAAGAATTAACCAGATCCCAGAAGATACTGTTAAAATGTTTTGTATTATTAATTTCGGACTAATTTAAAGTATATTATTCAACAAGTCCACCCACCTGCCAAGAAGTAGCCCGATCCCAGCAGACAGTGTCAAATCTAAACCCTGATTTCTACTGTTCATAACCAATTTAAATTGCAGTGAAACTATTTGTTTGACCTGATTTATATTCATTAAAATCAAATCTACTTAATAAACAACTTTGAGCCACGCCGGACCAGGAATTAGCCAGATCCCAGCAGAAACTGTTAATTAAAAAAAAGTTCCTGTTCAGTCAGTTCATTACAGACTAAAACTTAATACGTCTATAATTATATTGCTTAACTAGATAGAGGTTCATTAAAACCAAATCTCCATAGTAAACATTGTAATCCATGAATTAGACATAGACGTGCTTCTCCGGATCTAGCCTGATCCCGGGGGTAATTTAGACCGAGCTCGTTACAGCTCGACATGTTTGCCGATGTATATTAGAAACCTGAAACAAGAGAGGAGAGGAGAGGAAGTATGAAAAGGAGTAATGAGAAGAAGCGGAAGCAGTAAGACGGGGAAAAAGAGGAAGTAGAACAGGAGATATAAAGGGAAAAGTAAGGAAAGGATCGGATACAATGAGGAAAACGGTTAGGGAAATAATCATGGGAATAAATGGGAGAACAAGATTACAATAAATAAGGATTAACCCGTTTAATTACACATCTAAACCTCTGTTTACTCAACCAACTGCTCCGCTGAATGACAGTTTGTTGACCAACTTTGTTTTGCCAAAAATAATGAAGTATTTAATTAAAGTCTGGCAAAATCTGAGCTGGAAGAATATCAAACACCATCGGCCAAAACATGTTGTGAAGATTTTCAATCACTTTGAGAAAACCAATACTGTTTCAACCAGCTCCAAAATATGGAGACAGATATCCAGGTCCCTTTTTTAGGGTAAACAAAAGACATTATGGGGACAACAATCTATTCATTTGTTTCTTGTTTGTTATTTTCTGTATTTAAACACTAATATCTAACATTTTAGACCCATATTTTTACTTTATAGGTTAATGGTTGGAAGGTGCCTGAGATCTAAGATTTTGTTTGCCAAATACTGCTTCTTTGCAATGGTTGTGCATGTACGATATGATAATCATTTACTGTCGGATCAAGTCTGAAATGTTTCTTGCATCCCAGCAGCTCCACATGCAACATCAACAAGGACGAGTTTTAAGACAAAACACAAGATTATTTAACATAACATTACGATCACTAAAGACAATATATCCCTCGAACCTTCATTTAATAATAATAATAATAATAATAATAGTACATGACATTTGTATTGCGCTTTTCCTAATGCTCAAAGACGCATTACATAACATCAGAAAATAAACTATACAGAGGGAAACATTTTTTTGATATATTATATTTGACCTGGGATTTGATGGGATATGACCATAATTGCATTTTAACAGCTACTATATGGAGACACACATCTGCACTAGATCCCCTGTCTTTGTGTGGATTTAATGTAAGGCTGAACTGGAAGATCAGATATTATCACCAACATTATGGGGACCAATGACCAGCTCACACACCAACATTGCAGGGACTAACCAACCATAAGGGGACGAAATCTGGCTCCCTTGTTATGGTCAAAATGAGGTTAGAAATGTAAAGTGTTAGCCTCCAGAGAATGAATGTCAACACAAAGTCCCTGTTTGTGTGCTTTCAGGAGAAACAGCGCTTCCTGACGGATGTCCTCCATGAGGTGATGCTATTGGACGGCCTTAACTCCTCCCACCCGATCTCCCAGGAAGTGGTGCAGGCGGCGGATATCGACCGTGTCTTTGACTGGATCGCATACAAAAAAGTAGGTGTCATCCAAATGTATTAAATTAATTCTGAATCGGGATTAGGATCAGGATTCGAGATACCTTCTAATGGCATACATTTAACTTAAGGACTAGTTTATTTAACTTGCAAGCTAACAAGCTACGTAGCCAGTACACTTTTAGGCAGTTTTGTGTAACTGCTAAAAACTGAAAAACATCACATTCAGAGTTTAAACACGTTTTTAAACATGCCCAAATAAATTAATGGAGGAATGTCACATACTAATGTAAGTGTCTTTCTTGTTCTGGGGTTAGGGTTACCTCAAGAGTCAAGATATCTTGCGAGTCCATGCAACAGGATAAATAATCAAAACAACCCAAACAAACTGAGTAGTGTTGCGTTAATAATTGAAAGCATATTTTAGTGAGGTATAGTTTATGAAAGTGTGTTTCTCCATGCTAGGGTTAGGGTTTACTCCCAAGTCAAGACATGTTTCCAATGTTTTCCAAGCTAACAAGCTAGCTAGCCAGTACACTTTGTTGTAATTGGCTGAGCTAGCTCGTGGCTAACAGCTAAACATCACATTCAGAGCGTCACATAATAATTAAAGGCAAGTTTCTTTGTGATTTAAAAGCGTGTTTCTCCAAGCTAGGGTTTACTCCTAAATCAAGACGTGTTTCCAATCCGACACAACAGCTGCAGCGATCCCCCATGAGTTTGTTTGTTGTTGTGTTTTAAAGTGTGTTTCCTTCGCTCCCTGCAGGGGGCGGCGTTGATCCGGATGCTGGCTAACGTAATGGGACAGACGCTGTTTCAGAGAGGACTCAATGTACGTAAACATCCTCCAGCTGTGCATACAGAGGTTCAGATATCGCTCGGTCGCCAAGCTGTGTGTGTGTGTGTGTGTGTGTGTGTGTGTGTGTGTGTGTGTGTTTGTGTGCGTGTGTGCGTGTGACTGTAGCAAGTATTTTCTAAATACTATAATCATAAATACTAGTTACCCCTTCTATCAGACCCCAATACAGTTTCCACATTTTCTATACTAATACAATCATATTTTAGTTTTTGCGCTTTCTAAATGCAATTCAAAGCTTTTTTCTGCAAATTGATCCAAATGATCCAAATGTAAAAGAAGATAGTGTAGCTATATTGGAAAAAGACCATGAGGTTTCCAGGATATGTACTGTATGTTAATAATGTAGATCTTCTTTATTTATATCCACCTCTTGCTTTTGAATTATATATATTTCATAGTATGATATTTAATATCTCACAGGACTGGCTATCACACCATAAACTACTGCTTAACAAAACTAACATCTTTGGTACCAGGCAGAAGCTCAGATCCAAACCTAATGTAGTAATCACATGTACGGTAAGGATGGCACTTCTCTGCATAACGTTGATAGCTTTAAATATCTTGGTGTAGACTCTGGACTTTCATTGAAACTACATATAAAGCATGTAACACAAAACGTCAATTAGAGAATCAGTGTTTTACACCGCTCTCACAATTGATTTACGCTCAGTGTCCGAAAGAGAATGCTTCTCAACTTATTCTTCCGATCATGGACTGTTGAGATGTTGTCTACCAACATGCACATAAATCAGATCTTGCTCCACTCAGCCTACAACAGACTGTGCAGATGTGTTCTTGGTTGTCCTCTTCGTACACATCACTGCATGTATAACCGACTTAAATGGCCTTCTTTAAATGTAAGAAGACACGCATTGGCTCCAGCTGATATTTAAATGCATTTATCTGAACTATCCCCCTTAGTTAAAGCAGTATTTTCGTACCCTACTCACCAAATCATCAAGTTAGACATTCTGTTCAGATGTATTTCTCTGTCCTCTCTGCACAAACATGGATTGGCAGAAGAGCGTTCACGTTCAAAGCTTTACCTGCTGCTGTTAGATCTCTGGCTTCACTGGGTTTATTTAAACATCTCACGTTCAGCTGGTCTGCACTCGTTATAACTGATATCGATGAAACTGATTTGATGAAACTGATTTGCTCGACTGTCTCAAACTGTAATGATTGTGTGCGTTGCTTGAATTGCACTGAACAGACTGTACGTGGTTTGTCTTGTGTGTCATGTTTTGCTTTGTGTCTTTTTGTTTATGTATCTAAGTTGTTGCTATGGTCGGGACCCCCTTGGAAACGAGATGGTGCATCCCAATGGATACATTTCTATATATCACTATCCACAGTATATTATGTACATTAACATGCACTTTACTGCTTTTCACACTTTCAGCTGGAAACCTGACTTCATTCCCCACTTTACGCTCAGTCTAATCAGAACCCTCTTCTCATAAAAATCATAATATGTAAATCGTGCAGCAGGAAGTACTTTCAGAGGTTTAGTGATGTTTGCAGAATATGATAAAATCCAATTCCAGTTTAATGAGGTACCATCAGCTCCTCTGAAATACAGTTTTCATCTCAATTTGGATTTACTCAGAGAAGTTTAAAGTCCAATAAACTGAACACAAGCCGCGCTGGGTTTGAAATGATGAAACAGAGAGGAAGTCATTTAAGGTGACACGTTTTTATTATGTGTGACATGTCTCCGTGCTCTAATGTTCAAAAGCTGCTGATGTTCAGGTGTCTCTACTTTAAAGAGTCCTCTCCTGCTGATGTTCAGGTGTATATCAGTATGTAGTGTCTCTACTTTAAAGAGTCCTCTCCTGCTGATGTTCAGGTGTATATCAGTATGTAGTGTCTCTACTTTAAAGAGTCCTCTCCTGCTGTGTTCAGGTGTATATCAGTATGTAGTGTCTCTACTTTAAAGAGTCCTCTCCTGCTGATGTTCAGGTGTATATCAGTATGTAGTGTCTCTACTTTAAAGAGTCCTCTCCTGCTGATGTTCAGGTGTATATCAGTATGTAGTGTCTCTACTTTAAAGAGTCCTCTCCTGCTGATGTTCAGGTGTATATCAGTATGTAGTGTCTCTACTTTAAAGAGTCCTCTCCTGCTGATGTTCAGGTGTATATCAGTATGTAGTGTCTCTACTTTAAAGAGTCCTCTCCTGCTGATGTTCAGGTGTATATCAGTATGTAGTGTCTCTACTTTAAAGAGTCCTCTCCTGCTGATGTTCAGGTGTATATCAGTATG
>CM070444.1:25741429-25761429 GCA_036324595.1 Champsocephalus gunnari
AAGCTATCGCGAAGAACCAGGGTTACGGTTAGTAACCTAAACCCTGACACCAATGCACGTCTATTTCTTCAGCACATGGCAATTCAAAGTGCTTTACAGAATACATCAAAAGCATTAAGACACAAAGGTTATAAAAAGTTAATCGAACCATCAACCCTTCCCTGGGCTCAAAGGCCTCTCGGTAGCAGCCCCTCTCGTCGTGCAGTGTTAATGCCTTGCTTCACAGCGGGGGGTTCGAAACCTGCAGCTCTTTTCGACGAAGCAGCCAGACGTAGAGAGGCCATTCATAATTTAAACGCAGCGCCGGGTAATGAAGGCCGGAGAGACGCTCGTTAACACCGGCTTGATGAGAAAGAGATAGAGAAGTCCTGTTGCCACGGTGACGGGATTGACAGGTGGAGGCGAGGTTTGTCCTGCATATAGGAAGCTTCCGGGAATTTTTTTTCGGCTTGATTGGATTCTTCCTCGTTAGTGGAAGTCAGACGGCCTTTTTAACGAGCTGCCAGCCAATCAGAGCCCCACTTTACTCACCGTCCTCTAAGGGGGTGACTTTGGGCTTTCTATCGACACCACGTTATTGATGATGGTTAACGACTTTTTAAATAATGCAACCACTGATTAATTGGTGCTCATTTATTATTCATACCTCGTTATGGGTTTTTTGTCTAGGCCATGCGTTCTGAGGGTCTGGAGATCGACATTGGACAGATGATGGACAAGTGGACTCTGCAGATGGGATACCCAATCGTGACCATCAGCAAGAACCAATCGGAGCAGCTCCCCACGCATCACATCACCGTCCACCAGGAGCACTTCCTGTACTCGCAGGAAGCCAAGAGCAACAACAGGTCAGTGAGACTTTAATACGTGTTTTTATCACGTGACATGTGACTTAAGACTGGAACACGAAACCGTTTGAATCGACTGGTCTTTGTCGCCGATGCACTCGACGCCCGGGACCTCATGGGGTTTGTATTTGGCCGTAATATCTGTTCAGAAAATTCGATATTGATTTAGGAAATTCCCAGATACATGACAACTTTCTTTCGCGGTCGTGTTGTCCTTGTGCTGCTTAATTCGACGATAGGCTACAAGTTCAAACCTGTGTAGCAACATGACGATCTGTGTAGAATCGGGGAGAGTAGACCTCTCTGTCCAATGGAGTTTGACAAAATAAATAATACATTTTTCATCTTTTGTTCGAGTGGCTTTTCCATCTCACGTATCCATTAAACAAACCTCTAGCTTTAGCTAACCATACGAGCGTTAATGACCAAATGTAATCCACGCAATACTTCTCAGCTACGATACGATAATACTAGAGCCGGGACTCGATTAAAAAAATGAATCTAATTAATTTGAGGCTTTGTAATTAATTAATCGAAATTAATCGCATTTTTAATCAAATATACACATCTGACCTGAGAACAGTGAGAAGCAATTTCCACATGGACGTTACTCCAGGTGGTCGACAGTCGAGTGCAGTCCAGAGAGCCAGGGAGCTGGTTATCCTCTCAGACGTGGACTGACTGATCCTGGCCCTGAAGCCAGTCCTCTGGTTGAGTGTGGGTTGGGTCAGGGTGTGGTTCCTTGCACTCGGAGTCGGGCTAACGTCCACGCTAGCGGCTACACGCTAGCTGCTACATGCTAACTGCTACATGCTAGCTGCTACATCCTAACTGCTACACGCTAGCTGCTACATGCTAACTGCTACATGCTAGCTGCTACATGCTAGCTGCTACATGCTAACGGCTACATGCTAGCTGCTACATGCTAACTGCTACATGCTAGCTGCTACATGCTAACTGCTACACGCTAGCTACTACATGCTAGCTGCTACACGCTAGCTACTACATGCTAGCTGCTACATGCTTTGCCTTTAGGTGATACTTTCGGCTTGATGTGCTGCAGCTCTTATCGACGCTTCCATCTACCGAAGACTGTCATGGACGTAACTCCTCTGTAGCTACGTCCGTACGACGAATAAAGACCCGTGAACCTTGAGCGGTTGAAAGTAAAGGTTTTGAAATGCACCGCGGATGATTAAATTACGCAATGCATGCTCTTCATTTCATATCTAGGGTCGAACGACTTCCTCAGTCGGCCGCCAAACGGTCGAATTGGGAAACGACGCTTTGAAAGTTGAACCCTGACCTTTACTCCGCGGCCTCCCCTGAAGATAACCGTTGCATTTGTAATCCCCACATCTCGAAAGCCTCGGATCGTCTTTGTTTGTGCAGCTCGTATCGTCCAGGCCTTCATGAAGTCCTTCTGTTCTTCGTTTCCTCGCTCTGACGGAACCGTCCTGAAGCCCCTTTGTTTCGCTTCTCCATACGTTTCTCCTGAAATAGCACTTTCCTAGTTTTACTTCACCTGCTTTCCCACCTTTCCATATTTCATTCACATTATGGTTTATTCACGACCTCTGGAGTTTATGCCTTTCGCTGTTTTATCGACCCACTTTCCCCGCCATCAATACTTCAGCAGCTCCTCTCTGTGTGCACCTGTTGTTCTCCCTGTCATGTTTCTGTACCGTAGCTGACATTTACAATCAATCTGTTTCTTGCCAAAAGCCTCGCGTTCCCCCTCCTCTTTCATCCCGACTCGTTTGTGCTCCACCGGAGTTCCCGAGGTGTCTTCTGCGGCGGCTGCTGACTGACGCCGTTTGTCGTCGCCGAAGCCGAACTCGTTCTCTTCTGGCGTCGTAAAGTCTCACGAGGCTGCGTTCGGGCGCTCTTTGTGGTCGCGAGGCGTTCGCTTGCCGCCTGTACAGATGTGATGTTGTTGTGCTTTTAGCTTCTGATCCTGCAGAGCTGCGTTCAGAAGCAGGCAGCGTCCCACAGTGTTACTCGCTGGTTACTTATTTATCTCTCGTGCTTCTTTAACATGCAGGGAAACTGAGCATTCTTAGAAATATAATGAAATATCCAGCAAGGAATCCCTGGGCCGCCAATCAGCTCTCTCGCTCGTGCCGTTAAGAATCGTTGGGCTGTTTTGAAGCTGTGTTTCTCAAAGCATGAAACAACGATTCTCTTTGAACAGCAGACCGTGTTGGTTCGAGTCACACTCTTGATCTTCAGACGAACAGAAACATCGTGTTCTGAATCTGTTCAAGTCTACAGTGAGTCCTGACACCCTGACATCTTCACACTTCCTGTCCCTCGGTCTGTAAGTGTGAGGGTTTTTTCTTTATGTGTTTTTTTGTTGTTCGCCTTTTCGCAAAAACTCCCTAAACCGCCGAGAGGCTGAAACGTACTCTTCGCCGTGACGCGTTCAATACAACCAGTCCGTAGTCAGTTCGAGTTCAGTGTTTAGTAAAGTCGCGAAACAATATGTAACTCCGGACCACACAGCATCCTCTCCTCTACGTCATACGCCAAGACCGGCATCCGACAGGTGACCTAAATACCAATAACCCACACCACGGGACAACTGCCGGAAGTGATAGCCAATAAGAATGAAAGGTGGTGTAATGAAGATGATAATAGAATACTAAGCAATGGTGAAACAAGCATCTTGGCTCCTACATTGTAAATAAGATTGAAAATAGACAACTAAGTGCCATCGGTGCAACCACAGCAGCTATTTTTGATTTAGTCTTTAGATGAAAATGGTTATTAGTTTTAGTCGCATTTTAGTCCTTTTTATCCAGTTTTAGTCGGCGAAAACTCAAAACGTTTTAGTCCAGTTTCAGTCGATGAAAAAATCCTTACATTTTAGTCAAAATGTTTTCTCTCTTTAAACGCATTCAGCAAATACAGGTGTCTGACATTGGAATCAAAGCGACAGCATCAAGTGTTGGAATTCGTGAAGCAACATTTCACTCTCTTAACACATGTGTAATATCTAGGGATGGGTATCGTTAAGGTTTTTAACGGTACTACTACTCTTAACACTCTGTGTGCGCGCCGCTGCAGCGTGTCTGTTAGGCCCCGCCCCCCGCACACAGAGAGACAGAGAGGCCCCGCCCCCCGCACACAGAGAGACAGAGAGGCCCCGCCCCCCGCACACAGAGAGAGAGAGGCCCCGCACACAGAGAGACAGAGAGGCCCTGCCCCCTGCACACAGAGAGAGAGAGAGGCCCCGCCCCCCACACACAGAGAGACAGAGAGGCCCCACCCCCCTGCACACAGAGAGACAGAGAGGCCCCGCCCCCCTGCACACAGAGAGACAGAGAGGCCCCGCCCCCCGCACACAGAGAGACAGAGAGGGCCCGCCCCCCGCACACAGAGAGAGAGAGAGGCCCCGCCCCCCGCACACAGAGAGACAGAGTGGCCCGCCCCCCGCACACAGAGAGAGAGAGTGGCCCCGCCCCCCGCACACAGAGAGAGAGAGGCCCCGCCCCCCGCACACAGAGAGAGAGAGGGCCCCGCCCCCCGCACACAGAGAGAGAGAGGGCCCCGCCCCCCGCACACAGAGAGAGAGAGGCCCCGTCCCCCGCACACAGAGAGACAGAGTGGCCCGCCCCCCGCACACAGAGAGAGAGAGTGGCCCCGACCCCATGCACACAGAGAGACAGAGAGGCCCCGCCCCCCGCACACAGAGAGACAGAGTGGCCCGCCCCCCGCACACAGAGAGAGAGAGTGGCCCCGCCCCCATGCACACAGAGAGACAGAGGGAGATCGCTCTTCTGGAGTAATAACGATATTGCAAGTTGGAAACGTAAGATGCATTTTGACAGACAAGACGAACACTTGGGGGAAAATATCCTGCATTCTGAATGTCCGATAGTCCACCATTAACACCTTAGTCCCGTCTCGTCAACGAAAACTAAATATACATTTCGTCAAAGTTTTCGTTATCGAGAATCTACTTTTAGCTCGTCATCGTCTCGTCTTAGTCGTTGACGAACATTTTACGTCATAGTTTTCGTTGACGAAATGAACACTGAACCAAAGAAAGCAGAAAGGACACCTTTGGACCTCTTGAAATTAGCTGCTTTGTATGAGTTTCGATGATCCTAGCTCGGAGGTCAGACTGTTGTACTTGTTAAGTATCGGCGCTGGAGGAGCCAATTGACTGTGGGTATAAAGGTAGGAACCTATGTTTGTTGGTGAGAGGTTCCGCCGCAAGGCCCATACAGTTTTTGACTATATGTAGAGGCTAACGGCGGGCGTGTCTGAAACTCGACCAACAACCAATCACATGAATCTCCCGCCCCTGACACACGAGCACGCGGTTTGATTGGCTAGAGCTCGTACTGGCATACGATTCGATTGGCTGACGCTTCTGTCGAGGCGTCAAAAGTTGAACATTGCTCAACTTTTGCAGCGAGCCACGCCAGCAACGCTCCACGTCGCTTCCCACGATGCAGTTCGGCTAAAAGTGACGTCACCCCATTCAAAGTGAACGGGCAGAAGCGTTGGAAGCTTCGACGCACGCCGCGGTGTGGACGGGCCGTAAGCCAACGCTTTAAGCCTCCGAGGATCCGCTTGGTTCGTGTAATTGACCAGTTTACTGGAAACAAAGCGGATCCTCAGAGGCCTAAAGCGTTGGCTTAGCCTCTACAGGCGCCTTAACGGTAGGTGTGGTCGTGGGTGATCAGCCACGACAGGACTCTGGGCAGGGAGCAGAGAGTAATGTGAAACCAATGATTACAAATAAATTCTCTATTTCAAAACGACTCAGCTATGAATCTCCTCATAGCTGAACTGAGAAAGATATTGTAAACGTTGTGCTTGTATGTATTATGTTCTGACGTCTAAGTCTTGATCTCTCGTTGAATACATCATGCCAAAAGAAAGCCATCCGTTTATTTTAGAGAAAGTAGGAAATACGCTTCTTTATTTCAATAAACTCGTTATTTTGTACCTCAAAGTCTTCGGGTGACATTTTAATATCACAGCTTATCTTTTGTCAAACGCTTCTTCTCTTCTTCCAACCCTCTGTTGGTTTTTGGGGCGAGGCGCTTTAAATGCGTGTCTTTCATCTACTCGGCTTCAAAGAAAGTGTGCAGCAGGCAAGGAGATGCTTTTTAAAAGAACTGAGCGGACGGAAAGAAAACACGACGAGGAGAAAGCAGAGGACGGACAGCGATAAGGTCGAGCTGAGGGAACGGAAAATAAATCAAACGGCATGTAAACACATCGCCTCTAACGCCGTGGTGAAGGAGGGGAGACGTGTCGTCACCTGACAGGTGCGCTGGCCTGTGATTGGCTGCGTGTCTGATTGAATGAGCTTCAAACGAGACGGGGATGAGTTATTCACGAATATACAGGAAGTAAAGTTTATTTCTATACTCGCCCTTCTGATGCAGATGTCACCAAGTGTCTGATGCCATTCATTTAAATGTACTGTCTGTTGAGAAGCGGAACAACAAAGAATTAACATTAAGACGTTTAATCATTGGATAAACGTTGTAATGATTGGAAAGTCTACAACAGGGGTCGGCAACCCTCGGCCCGCGGGCCACCATTGGCACGCGGGACCGTAACCAATGTCCGTAACCAGTGTCACACCAGGAGTAAGTGTGCAAGATATTTAAATTGTATTTTCGGATCCTGAACGAGACCGCCGACAGAGCGCGTCTCCCCCTTCAGAGCGCGTCTCCCCCTTCAGAGCGCATCTCCCCCTGCAGAGCGCGTCTCCCCCTGCAGAGCGTGTCTCCCCCTGCAGAGCGCGTCTCCCCCTGCAGAGCGCGTCTCCCCCTTCAGAGCGCGTCTCCCCCTGCAGAGCGCGTCTCCCCCTGCAGAGCGCGTCTCCCCCTGCAGAGCGCGTCTCCCCCTTCAGAGCGCGTCTCCCCCTGTCAGCGAACCGAGCCGGTCGCCAGCGGGCCGTTGACAACCGGCCCGGCCTTTATTTATTTAAATGTGTTTAAACGCCATCGTGTAAGTTGCGAGGCGACAGAGGTCCACAGCTCCCCCGCAGCGAGGCTCCCCCGCCCTCCAGTTGGCAGTTCACGAGGGCCCCCCGTTGACCGTTGACGACCGGCGTCAAGCTCCGTTGACAGTTCACGAACGTCGGCACACTAATCTGAATTGTTTTCATATCAAAAAGGTTGCCGACCCGTGGTCTACAAGATAGGAATTGATGAATAACTGAAGGCTCGTTTGCACTGCATGACGTTGTTGCAGTGGAGTCTGCAATGACTAAGAATGGCCAGCAGGGGGACACTGACATTTTTATTTTTTTGATTGCATAGAAGTCTACGAGAAAATGTGTTGATTTATACGTTTTTTTTTAATTTATTGAAATAAATGGAATGTAGAAAAGCAGAACAACGAAGACACGACACCTAACATGAACATTAAGACATTTAATCATTGTAAAAACTAGGTAATGATTGGAAAGTCTGACTTTTATATGATATTTTCTTGAGATTTATTTGGTAGGCTGATCAATGGTGCCAGATACTTTGAGTCCGGCTGAAGTGAGTCCCATTGAGGAGATCTTCTTGTAGAGGAGAGGAAACAGCTTGTATTATTCCTCTCCCTGTCACACGCGTCTGGTTTATGTTAAATCAATACAGCTGTCCACAACCGATGGATTCTTTCAAACACCACATGCAGCCTCGTGTAGGATTGTCGGTCTATTTTCTTCCTGAAAGTGAGTTATACGGGAGAGGAGAGAACGTGGTGAATAACTGAAGTAACTAATTACCACCGCATGACATTGTTTTTGCAACCGGTGGAGTCGGCAATCAGGAATAATGACCCGCAGGAGGACACTGCAAAGGCTATGAGAAAAGAGGTTGATTTCTTGGTGGTTTTTCGTCTATCACTAAAATAATTATAGAAGTCTCTGAGAAGATTAGCTGATGTAATACCTCGGTACACGTTTCGACAGGTTTAGAGTCACGGTCAATATACAATCATACAATATATACAATTAGACGTAGTCACTGCAAGGAGATTGATTGTATAGAGAATACAAAAAAATCTCGTAAAATGTTTCGGACAAGTTTAGAGTCGCCATTGCTTTACAATCATTACCTCGATAATAATAATAATGATAATAATAATGTCATTTTATTTATGGACGCCTTTCAATCAATCAATCAATCAATCAATCAATCAATCAAAGTTTATTTATAGCCCAATATCACATCAGTGATCAGTACAGAATATCAGTATGACAATACGACACCCTCTGTCCTAGACCCTCTGTCCTTAGACCCCTCTGTCCTCAGACCCTCTGTCCTCAGACCCTCTGTCCTCAGACCCTCTGTCCTAGACCCTCTGTCCTTAGACCCTCTGTCCTCAGACCCTCTGTCCTTAGATCCCTCTGTCCTCAGACCCTCTGTCCTCAGATCCTCTGTCCTCAGACCCTCTGTCCTCAGACCCTCTGTCCTCAGATCCTCTGTCCTTAGACCCTCTGTCCTCAGACCCTCTGTCCTCAGACCCTCTGTCCTTAGATCCTCTGTCCTCAGACCCACTGTCCTTAGACCCTCTGTCCTTAGACCCTCTGTCCTCAGATCCTCTGTCCTCAGACCCTCTGTCCTCAGACCCTCTGTCCTCAGATCCTCTGTCCTTAGACCCTCTGTCCTCAGACCCTCTGTCCTCAGACCCTCTGTCCTTAGACCCTCTGTCCTCAGACCCTCTGTCCTTATACCCTCTGTCCTCAGACCCTCTGTCCTTATACCCTCTGTCCTCAGATCCTCTGTCCTCAGACCCTCTGTCCTCAGATCCTCTGTCCTTAGACCCTCTGTCCTCAGACCCTCTGTCCTCAGACCCTCTGTCCTCAGACCCTCTGTCCTTAGACCCTCTGTCCTCAGACCCTCTGTCCTTAGACCCTCTGTCCTCAGACCCACTGTCCTTAGACCCTCTGTCCTTAGACCCTCTGTCCTCAGACCCTCTGTCCTCAGGCCCTCTGTCCTCAGACCCACTGTCCTTAGACCCTCTGTCCTTAGGCCCTCTGTCCTCAGACCCTCTGTCCTCAGACCCACTGTCCTTTGACCCTCTGTCCTCAAACCCTCTGTCCTCAGACCCTCTGTCCTCAGACCCTCTGTCCTCAGACCCTCTGTCCTTAGACCCTCTGTCCTTAGACCCTCTGTCCTCAGACCCTCTGTCCTCAGACCCTCTGTCCTCAGACCCTCTGTCCTCAGAGCCCTCTGTCCTTAGACCCTCTGTCCTCAGACCCTCTGTCCTTAGACCCTCTGTCCTTAGACCCTCTGTCCTCAGACCCTCACATCGTACAAGGAACAAAATGTACGATTTCAAAGCTCTCAAGGACACCTTCCAGAGCATAATTAAAAAACAAGCAACGAAGAAGAGCACGCAGGAATACAAGACATACTTAAAAACCAGAGACTTAAAAACAACAATCAGTTGAGCAGAGGTCAGGAAATGGAATACGCCCGTTTGAAAAGGCGTGTTTTCAGGCTGGGAGCGAGTCCGTATCGCGGACGTCTTGAGGGAGAGTTCCAGAGACGGGGGGCAGAGCGGCTGAAGGCTCGTGACCCCGTGGTGGTCCGGCGGGCAGAAGGTACGGTGAGCGGGAAGGCTGAGCGTGCGTGCGTGCGTGCGTGCGTGCTGGTCTCTAGCAGAAAGCATCAGGAAGTCGTTTGTTCCTAACGAGCTCTTAAAGAACGTAACTCTCTCTCTTCGCACTCGATTGTTTACGTGGTGAAAGTTATTTATTGCGTCACTTACTTCGCCCGAGCTGAGGGAGCAACGCACGATATGAAAACACTCCGTTACGATGAAACACACGGCCTCACTAAGTGGTGCAAACAACAACGTGTACCCAGTCGTGTTCGATGCGTGTGTGTGCGCTCTACTTCCTGTACTCACTGTCGGGTTAGTACAGAACATGTATATCCAAAGTATTTATTTAAATCCAGAATGCAACCAGTCCTCTTTAATGATCTCGTTCACCAACAGATCGATGAGTCGAGCTTGATGCTGTTTTGACGGCTTTATTTCCATAAGTCTGACATGTTCTGCCCAGAGGAAGGACACATAACTTTCAGAGGAAGGACACATAACTTTCAGAGGAAGGACACATCCTTGAGACGTCCCCTCATCATACAAGACCTATACCAGTTCCTTACACATGGCATCGCCTCTGAGTCCCAGAGAAGTCCACACTACGGAGATTAGGGGTTTTAAATGTGGCCAGAAGGACGTGGGCTCAGAGTAATATCTATTTCAGGTGTATATCAGTAGGTAGTGTCTCTACTTTAAAGAGTCCTCTCCTGCTGATGTCCAGGTGTATATCAGTATGTAGTGTCTCTACTTTAAAGAGTCCTCTCCTGCTGATGTTCAGGTGTATATCAGTATGTAGTGTCTCTACTTTAAAGAGTCCTCTCCTGCTGATGTTCAGGTGTATATCAGTATGTAGTGTCTCTACTTTAAAGAGTCCTCTCCTGCTGATGTTCAGGTGTATATCAGTATGTAGTGTCTCTACTTTAAAGAGTCCTCTCCTGCTGATGTTCAGGTGTATATCAGTATGTAGTGTCTCTACTTTAAAGAGTCCTCTCCAGCTACTTCCACTCGACTGATGTTTGCCGGCGGCGGCGGCCATTACCCTCGCACGTCCCTCCCTGTCTCTCAGTCACTTCCCCGCACTCCCTTTGCAGCTGACGGATGCTTAGAGTGTCTCCGCTGACCGTCGCTCCCCGTCTCTAACGTCCCTCCGTCTGATAACTGAGGCAATAAAACCCAAATCCAATTCCAGACACCATTACTGACATCCCTCTTCTTCTCTGTGTAGGTTGCTGTGGCAGATCCCATTGACGGTCGCCGTGGGAAACGCATCCAGTGTTTCTTCGGAGAGCCTCATCTGGATCAACAACAAGACAGGTACAGTATACTGCCGAGAGAACTGAGAACTACAAGATATGCTGCTCCAAAAACAAGTTGGACAACAATGAAAACGAGCTGCTTTCACTTGAAATAAGTAAAAACATCCGCCAGTAGATCAAGTGGAAGTTAGCTTCGTTAGATACATCACATCTTGTAGAATTCATGTTGAACTATGTTATACCAGAATAAGAAAATGTTGTATGACAAAATAAGCTGCATATACTCAAAACTGTTTTTTTGCGCTACTAAATAAATACTGGTAATATGAACATTAATTATGTGACCGTCGATGTTTCCTGATATTTAATTCCTCTCTTCACGGCACTGTTAGTGTAAAGTTTTACTATTATGTAAATCTGGCACAACAATTTCCTTCGCGATAAATAAAGTCCTGTCTTATCTTAAGAACTGAAAAACCGTAATTAAATTAATTATCTTGAGATAAGAAGATGCTATGTTGGGATTACTTTGGTGTGTTTGACAAAGGATAAGCTGTGATGTTTAAAAAGCCACCCTAAAGCCCCGGACACACCAGGCCGATTATCGGCGTCGGTGGGCGTCAGGCCGACGATGAGCGTCGACACGCCCTACTCAGATTGGTGTGTCCCGCACCGTCGTCTTTTCGGCCGAAAACCCACGATTCCACGTGTCGAATCGTGGGCAGTCGGCCAAAAGGCTGTCGGCTAAATAAATCACTCTGATTGGCTGTTCAGCTGGCGAATCAGTGCATGAGAAGCGAAACAGAAGTGAGGGACCCAAACAAACGATTAAGAAGGCAAATGTGAGATTTCATTGAACTCCAGCTCTCGACTCAGGTTCGGGAAAGCCCCGTGAGCTTCTCGCTGTAGAGTGAACATGGAACGCACGATATTCGTTGTTTGTTTACATCGCGCAGTCTGTTCTTCTTCTCTCGGTTATCACGCAGTCTGTCTTCCGGTCGTTGCCTCTTTTGAATGACGAACACACACTACCGCCCCCTGCTGGTAAGGAGAGGTATTGCCACTCACGCATGCGCAGTGCGTACGTGCTTCTTGGCCGTCGGCTGAAGGCTTTGCGGTGTGTTCCAGTGCGACGCACGGCCGAGACGCGAGGCGACGCGACAGTCGGGTCCGTCTGTGTGAGTTCTTTGGTGTCCGCTTGGTGCGTCCGGGCCTTTAGACTTAAGGCAAGACAATGTGACAGAAAGTTACGATTTTACGTCAACAAAGAAGCTTAACTTCCTACTTTCTTTAAAAGAAACGGATGATTTGCAAGGCTTTCCTTTTGGCTCGATGTATTCAAGAAGACGAGACTTATAAGAAAACATATAAGCAGAACATCTGCGATATCCCTCTCAGCTCCGCAGGACACTCATTTTGAAATAGAGACTTCTACGTGAGAGGTGTAATTCGTAGTTAAGGGACGACACAGTTCGAACTCAAAGGGAAAATCCCCAGAAAAAAAGCGTTGCTCAGCGTTTTCTGCAGGAAGGAGAATAAAGCACATCGAGCTCTGTCTTTTGGGGGGAATATAACTCTTTCTGTATTCCTGTGGAGCGTAAGACGCATTCTGCTTCTGTTTTATGGAGAACAAACCCTCCTTGGATTTGGCTTTTCGAACCAGACCTCGTTCTGCTTTTGTTTTTTGTGGATAAAGCAAAGTCTGGTTCTGTTTATTGGAGGAAAACACATGGTGGTTCTGTATGTGTGAAATAAAGCTGATTTAGGAGAATAAGGAGATTAAAGCTTCTGTTGTTAAGAAATTAAACCAGTTAGGGTTAGGGTTAGGCCTAGTCCGGTGCCTTGCTCAAGGGCACCACGGCAGGGCAGGAGGTGAACTCTCCAAGTAGCAGTCCACACTCCATATTTTAGGTCTGTTCGGGGACTTGAACCGGCGACCCTACACAGACCAAGCCCCTGCTGACTGAGCCACTGCCGGACCATTGGAAGGTTTACAATAGTTTGTAACAACAATATATCACAGTATCCATTAGACTTAGCTTGTATTGCCTTTAACTCTTAAATGAAACCAACATTAGGGGAAAAAAAGTTTCAAACCGCTGTCCACTTTCGAGAACAACGTCCACTGCACTTTGATCCACTCGATTTTGGACATTTTGTGATGAAGAGATTTGGTTTTTTGAGATGTAAATATGATTTCACTTTTGTTCCCAGATCAGGAACTAAGGGGACGTGTTCACTTTTAGTTTCTTTGCAAGATTACTGGGTCGAACAACTCAACCCGTCTTCAAAACGTACAAAATGACCGGTATTAGAACGAGTATTAATGTCAGGACGATGGACGGTTTTGCTGACGTTCAGACGTTGTATCTGCCAGTTGGTGGAGAAAAGACAAAAGAACAAGCAAAGGAAATAGACAGAGAACGTTAGTTAGACTAATGGAGCAAAAGCCAGATAACAAAACTGTATTTTCTGATTGTTTATCGTCAGTAATTCTCTAAACAACGTGCTTTTTGAATTCTCTCTCCGCCGTTCAGCCGTTCAAACGTCTAAGTTATGCAAAAGATTTCAAAACACTCATAAAAGATTGACTTTTTTTTAGGATTGTCCAAATTGTTCAGAGCCACAAATACTAACGTAAAAGCTAAAGCGACGCAACCCATTGATAAGTCTACTACAGTATCGACTTGTCATCTCAACTTCTGGTAACAAAAGAATATACGAAACCTTTACGGCAAGGATCTCTATCCAACAGCGTCTGCATGAAGACGGTAACTTTGAACGTTCGCGTCTTCCTTTACCTTCGGTCAAACCACCGATGTTTAATTCCAACTGTTTGCATTGTTGTCTCAGAAACCCACAGGATTGGTCGGATGGACGACAGCACCTGGTTGCTGGGAAACATCAACCAGACCGGATACTTCCGCGTGAACTACGACCTGGCAAACTGGAAACTGCTGATTCAGCAATTACACAACAACCCCGAAGTATGTCTTTGTTTTACCGCAATGTCTTCCACATTAGATCCCATTATAATTTGATTTTAACCGTAAGGGATACAGGGGATAATGAAGGTGTTGTATTTTCACCAGAGATGGCAAAAGTACACACATCCTGTACTCAAGTAGAAGTACAGATACTCGTGTTTAAACATACGAAGTAGAAAGTACAGGTATTAGAGTTCAACATGTAAGAAGTAGAAAAGTACAGGTATTTGAGTTCAACATGTAAGAAGTAGAAAAGTACAGGTATTTGAGTTCAACATGTAAGAAGTAGAAAAGTACAGGTATTTGAGTTCAACATGAGAGAAGTAGAAAGTACAGGTATTTGGTTCAACATGTGAGAAGTAGAAAGTACAGGTATTAGAGTTCAACATGTAAGAAGTAGAAAAGTACAGGTATTTGAGTTCAACATGTAAGAAGTAGAAAGTACAGGTATTTGAGTTCAACATGAGAGAAGTAGAAAGTACAGGTATTTGAGTTCAACATGTAAGAAGTAGAAAGTACAGGTATTTGAGTTCAACATGTAAGAAGTAGAAAGTACAGGTATTTGAGTTCAACATGTGAGAAGTAGAAAGTACAGGTATTTGAGTTCAACATGTAAGAAGTAGAAAGTACAGGTATTTGAGTTCAACATGTGAGAAGTAGAAAGTACAGGTATTTGAGTTCAACATGTAAGAAGTAGAAAGTACAGGTATTTGAGTTCAACATGTAAGAAGTAGAAAGTACAGGTATTTGGGTTCAACATGTAAGAAGTAGAAAGTACAGGTATTTGAGTTCAACATGTAAGAAGTAGAAAGTACAGGTATTTGAGTTCAACATGTAAGAAGTAGAAAGTACAGGTATTTGAGTTCAACATGAGAGAAGTAGAAAGTACAGGTATTAGAGTTCAACATGTAAGAAGTAGAAAGTACAGGTATTTGAGTTCAACATGTAAGAAGTAGAAAGTACAGGTATTTGAGTTCAACATGTAAGAAGTAGAAAGTACAGGTATTTGAGTTCAACATGAGAGAAGTAGAAAGTACAGGTATTTGGGTTCAACATGTGAGAAGTAGAAAGTACAGGTATTTGAGTTCAACATGTGAGAAGTAGAAAGTACAGGTATTTGAGTTCAACATGAGAGAAGTAGAAAGTACAGGTATTTGAGTTCAACATGTAAGAAGTAGAAAGTACAGGTATTTGAGTTCAACATGTAAGAAGTAGAAAGTACAGGTATTTGAGTTCAACATGTGAGAAGTAGAAAGTACAGGTATTTGAGTTCAACATGTAAGAAGTAGAAAGTACAGGTATTTGAGTTCAACATGTGAGAAGTAGAAAGTACAGGTATTTGGGTTCAACATGTAAGAAGTAGAAAGTACAGGTATTTGAGTTCAACATGTAAGAAGTAGAAAGTACAGGTATTTGAGTTCAACATGTAAGAAGTAGAAAGTACAGGTATTTGAGTTCAACATGTAAGAAGTAGAAAGTACAGGTATTTGAGTTCAACATGTAAGAAGTAGAAAGTACAGGTATTTGAGTTCAACATGAGAGAAGTAGAAAGTACAGGTATTTGAGTTCAACATGTAAGAAGTAGAAAGTACAGGTATTTGAGTTCAACATGTAAGAAGTAGAAAGTACAGGTATTTGAGTTCAACATGTAAGAAGTAGAAAGTACAGGTATTTGAGTTCAACATGTAAGAAGTAGAAAGTACAGGTATTTGGGTTCAACATGTAAGAAGTAGAAAGTACAGGTATTTGAGTTCAACATGTAAGAAGTCAAAGTAAAAAGTCGTCAGAAAAATAAGTATTGGAGTAAAGTACTGATACCAGAAACATGTACTTAAGTACAGTAACAAAGTATTTGTACTCTGGTTTTCATTAATGACCCACATGGTCCCGCTTATCTCACGGCTTCTTACTAAATAAACCAACAACTTAACCCACAATATTGATTTGAAAATGACCGCATTGCTTTTCTATGTGTGTTATTTCTCTGTTGGACTTCACGACAGCCTCTCTTTGTGTGTCACTCTCGTCTCCGTCTCTTTCTCAGATCATCTCCGTTGGAAACAGGGCAGGACTTATTGATGATGCCTTCAACCTGGCGAGGTGAGTCATCCTTTAACCAGAACAAATATTGTTTCCGTCTGGTTTACAACCCCCTCCTCACAGAGCGACACTCGGGGAACAGACAGGAGAAAGTGGTGGACAAATGATATCTGTTTTCAGTCCTTTCGGTCAGGAAAGCTCATCCATCACTCGCCTGTAGACGCGTGGACACAGAGGGGTAATACAGCTCTCTGTGTCTGTCTGTTTGTGTGTTCTGCTATAAGGATCGTCTTTGGTTGAGCAGAACGGATATGTCAGTGTTCTCATCATCGGTTACACCAGCATACTGATGATCTGATCCAAAGGGACTTACGATAGCTTCAACCATCAGGGTACAGACGCTAAAACAACCGGAATACAGCAGGGACACTACCTTACGCCTAACCGTTGGAAGTGCTCAAAGCAACCAAATCTTTCTCGGTGTCACGTAAGGCAGTGACAATAGTTTTCATTATTGGACCGAACGCAGTCGAAACAGACGACGTGTGGACTTCCTGATATCGATGGGGAGCTCGTTCCGCTATTCTGGAGACCGCCGAACGAGCAGGTCGGTGACTGGTATCCGAGGGAGTCGTGAGCAAACTGGCCGATGCACAGCAAAGTGCACATGCTGGAGTGTATGACTTCACATTTAGGACACTGGTACTAACCCTTCCTACATTACTAACTAACCCTAAGCAACATCACGCCTGGCGCCAACATGATGGAACAAACCCAATGTCGACCTCCGGGCAGCAGGAAGTCGACACGACCTCTGTTGCAAACCGAAGCATCCCACCTCCAGTTCCACCGGCCCAACCAGTGCACGGAAATAGCCACTATAACTATACATTTCTATAAGGCAATTGTTCATATTTGGTTTATTCAAATAATTATATTGCGGTCATTGTAAAAGTATTCTCTCTGCCTTCCTTTCATCATCAGGAGTTAGAAATGATTCTCCTAGCCGGGACATTTCCCCTGAAGCCAATACCCTTTATATCGTCTCCTCTTCACTTACTTGTCACTTAGGTCGGCATCGATGTGCAGAGTCGACAGAAGGCCTTGTTGATTTGATATTGGCATCGTATTGAAGCCAGCTCCATCGATCGAGCCGGTGCTGCCCTCTTCTTCTCCTCTCCTGTAGCTCCTCCGGCGACTTACTTTTATTTGAAGATTGTTTGGTGCGCGGCGCTTGGCCGGTTCCCGCTGGTTTTAAAAACATCTTGGTGAATGGTTAGGTTGCGCGAAAGTCTGTAAGCAGTAGGGATGGGAACGATTAATCGAATATTCGAAATGATTCAGGTATTCGAATATGAGTTATGAATTTTTGGGAGTGATGCCTAAGTTGATTACATATTATCAAATTGACTAATTCAATGTATATATATACGACAGTGCCATAGCTAAATGTGTTAGTTGACGTCTAAAGGTTTGTTTTGCTCAGCTCACCGTGTCCGGTTATACTTCTCTCGTGTTTATGTCCAAATCCATCAGATCTAGCTTGTTCTAGCCAATGATACGGCTGCTGCCCCTCCCTACACGCAGACCACGCAGACTCAAACCTCATCTTAGGCCCAAATGTGGCGCAAATTAGCTCCGCAGCCGTTGCTAGGTTCCGGCGCTAACAGTTCATGAGCGTGCTCCCCGCCCCCTGTCAACACTCGCGACACATGGCCAGCCTAAACAACAATAAGCGCTGCTTGGCAACAGTGTGTGGCGGCAAAGTCCTAGACATTTTGACAGGAGAGATTTAGTTTTGCCGGTATTCAACATAAACAAAATTCTGAAAAAGTTAAAAAAAAATGTTAACCCAATTTCTTTGTATAGGATATGTACATTTCGGTTAACCGGTTAACCGTTTTTTGGGGGGTCGAATATTCGAATATACATTTGCTTTCAAATTCCCATCCCAAGTAAACAGCTGTTTGCTTTTCATCTAACAACGACAACCGCCTCACGAAACGCTATGTTGTAGCGTTAATAAACGAGACAATACCAATACCCCAGGACCATGTGCTTTTATGTCTTACCGAGCGGCAGGTGCAAAGGACGCTATGCCCGGGGTCTGAATGGGGCTTCCGGGTGTCGAGCCCTGCCTTTGCTTCTCTTGTCTCTTTGAAGTCAACATATCTGTATGTTCCTTGTCGTTCTGAGGTTGTGTCGTCATGGTTTATTGCACTCACTGTTAGTCATTTTGAATACAAGTGTCTGGTTGATGAAATACAGCCAGTATCTCGAAGTGGATTCCAGCAGCAGACTCGAAGATGAAGTTTCTCCGAGTCAGCTGCACGTACAGAGCTTTACATCCTGTATGTGAGTTAAGCTAAGACCTATGGATTCACACACACACACACACACACACACACACACACACACACACACACACACACACACACACGCACACACACACACACACACACACACACTGTGGCTTTGGGATGAGCTCTGGCTGGGGGGAGTCCTCCTCCACAGATAAGTGCAGCTGGAGGATTAACACGGTAGCCTTGCATCCTTTTCCTCGCCTCCTCCCGATGGATGTGCATGTTGAGCACATCTCTCATCGCACGGCCGAGGCGCTGCATCGGGACCATTCATTCAGAAACAACCCTGGGTGCCGGGTTAGAGAAGCAGAAGAATATTAACCCCACAGGGGCGAGAGCGGTGAGGAAACCACAGAACATGTCAAACTAACTGATTTAGTTTTGGGTTTTTAATTGTCTTTTTCTGTTCGACCAAAACCTTCCTCCAACGGTTCCTCCAACGGTTCCTCCAACGGTTCCTCCGACGGTTCCTCCGACGGTTCCTCCGACGGTTCCTCCGACGGTTCCTCCAGCGATTCCTCCGACGGTCCCTCCGACGGTTCCTCCGACGGTTCCTCCGACGGTTCCTCCGACGGTTCTTCCAACGGTTCTTCCAACGGTTCCTCCAACGGTTCCTCCAACGGTTCCTCCGACGGTTCCTCGGACGGTTCCTCGGACGGTTCCTCCGACGGTTCCTCCGACGGTTCCTCCGACGGTTCCTCCGACGGTTCCTCCGACGGTTCTTCCAACGGTTCCTCCAACGGTTCCTCCAACGGTTCCTCCAACGGTTCCTCCAACGGTTCCTCCAACGGTTCCTCCAACGGTTCTTCCAACGGTTCCTCCAACGGTTCCTCCAACGGTTCCTGCAACGGTTCCTGCAGTGGTTTCCAGGACTAAGAATATCTGTAGGACTTTTAGAAGTTACGTGTGTCGCCTTCTTTCAAGGGGATGAAGTAAGGTTAACAGATAAAAGGCCCGCATGCAAAGGGTTTATCCTCTGAGGAGCAGGACAATACACACAAACCTTCTTAAAAATACCCAAAAGTAAATAAATCGTGTTTGGAGAGACAGAGCGAAGTCCTCTGCACTTTGATCCACTCGGAAGAAACTTTGACATTTGGAGAATTATTTATTTTAGTTTTTGATGAGTAAATATGATTTAACTTCTGTTCCCAGATCAGGGCTTTTGGTTTCAGGACCTAAGTGGACGTGTTCACTTTTAGTTTCTTTGCATACTGGGTCGAACAACTCAACCCGTCTTCAAAACGTCCACAGTAAGCGGTATTAGAACGAGTATTAATATCAGGACGATGGACGGTTTACTGACGTCCAGGCGTTATATCAGCCAGCTGGAGAAAAGGCTGTCTGTGAACGGCAAAGGAGACGGAGACAGTTAGAGACTAAAGGAGCAAAAGCCAGATAACAAAACTGTATTTTCTGATTGTTTATCGTCGGTAAACAACCGTGAAACCCTGCGGATCATCTCCTGACGTGTTTTGAATTCTCTCTCCGCCGTTCAGACGTCTAAGTTTATGCAAAAGCACTGAATACAGTCCTTTCAGACGCCTCTGTTTTCTAATCCGTCTGCTTTGCCTAATCTCAAAAGTTCTGCGAGATGCTGAAGATTCAGGACGGGATGTTTCGTTTGGTTTCAAAGTCTAAGTCTCGAGTCCGTCTCAAACGTGGAATGGAAGACGAAGGGAACTTTCCTTCCAGCTTTTTGATTTACGATGAACATATCTGACGGATATGTTTGAGTTACAGCGTTGAACTACTATATTTAATATTTATATAATTGTGTTTTGAAAGCAAACCCTTTACTGGGCAAGGCTTTACATTAACGAGACTAGTGCGCGTTAGATGGCGGATGGTGGTTCTTCTGTCACCTTGTCGGTTGCCTGGCAACAATAGTGATATTTGGATTTTAGATTAATTCGTTTTTTTCCT
>CM070444.1:25773929-25796429 GCA_036324595.1 Champsocephalus gunnari
GGTCACATGACTTCACGTCACCACCGCTAAGCTAAAGGTGGCTAATGTTGGGCTATAAAGGAACTACAGCACGGTCACATGACTTCGCGTCACCACCGCTAAGCTAAAGGTGGCTAATGTTGGGCTATAAAGGAACTACAGCACGGTCACATGACTTCACGTCACCACCGCTAAGCTAAAGGTGGCTAATGTTGGGCTATAAAGGAACTACAGCACGGTCACATGACTTCACCTCACCACCGCTAAGCTAAAGGTGGCTAATGTTGGGCTATAAAGGAACTACAGCACGGTCACATGACTTCACGTCACCACCGCTAAGCTAAAGGTGGCTAATGTTGGGCTATAAAGGAACTACAGCACGGTCACATGACTTCACGTCACCACCGCTAAGCTAAAGGCGGCTAATGTTGGGCTATAGAGGAACTACAGCACGGTCACATGACTTCACGTCACTATTGCTAAGGGAAATGGAGTGAATACTGCAATGAAAAGTTTACTTTAAACTTCCTTTCTTGTATTTTCTTTGTGCGTTTGGAGTGTGTTTGACAGCACTGTTTTTGATCTTGAGCTAATTTTTGAAAGAAATTGCAACAATGCATTTCACACAGGTATGGATTTTCCGCCAATGTAAACTGTTCTGCAATCAGAGAGGTAGTACTGCATGTTCAGATAGCAGCTATTACACACACACACACACACACACAAAATAAACACACTGATTGGTCACACAGGAAATGGTTTCAGCACAGAGGGATTGTGGGAAGAGAGACAGAAAATTGATTTGGTGGTTTAATGAAGAGACAGCGGCTACAAAACAACACACACACACACACACACACACACACACACACACACACACAGAGTGATGACAGACAAATGGAAACAGAAGGTAAAGCAAGACGAAGGGCAACTGAACTGAACACACTCTTGGCTGAGTGAACATCGCTGTGTCTGGCTCAGTCTCACGTCTTTAAGAAACTTAGATTCATGTTTTTACACGTCTACTAAACATTACATTTCATTTAGCTGACGCTTTTATCCAAAGCGACTCACAATAAGTGCGTTCGACCAGGAAGACACAACCTTGAAGAAAACAGAATCATAAAGTACATCAGGTTTCATAGAGCCAAACATTTCAAGTGCTACTCGACTGGCTTTAGAGGAGCCAGTCCTTTGTTAGTAGATAAGTGCTTTGTTAGTAGATAAGTGCTTTGTTAGTATATAAGTGCTTTGTTAGTAGATAAGTGCTTTGTTAGTAGATAAGTGCTTTGTTAGTATGTAAGTGCTTTGTTAGTAGATAAGTGCTTTGTTAGTAGATAAGTGCTTTGTTAGTAGATAAGTGCTTTGTTAGTAGATAAGTGCTTTGTTAGTAGATAAGTGCTTTGTTAGTAGTTCTATCCTCGAGGTGGAGTCGAAAGAGACAAGTTTTCAAACAGTGGACCGTCGAGCCCCGGGTCAGAGTCCCAAAATACACATCTATTATCACATCAGGGTAATGAATCTGGTAGAGTTGACTCTAAATTGGTGAATATCAGCTAAACAGAAGTTATATTGTTGATAGTTAGATATTTTATGGGCAGGGTGATATAAGGAATATCACATACCTCGATATTTTACAGCTAATATCTCAATATTGATGGTGACGATATGTTAGGGTTGCTTTTTTAAAGTGAATTACGATAAATAATCAATAGTTATGTGGGTATATTAAGAAACATGGGTAAAAAGCAAACAGATAATGGCAAGAAATGACAATTAAAGGGTGGGTGGGTGGGTAGGTAGGTAGGTAGGTAGGTAGGTAGGTAGGTAGGTAGGTAGGTAGGTAGGTAGGTGGATAGGTGTAGGTGGGTAGGTAGGTGGGTAGGTAGGTAGATGGGTAGGTGGGTGGGTAGGTAGGTAGGTAGGTAGGTAGGTAGGTAGGTAGGTAGGTAGGTAGGTAGGTAGGTAGGTAGGTAGGTAGGTAGGTAGGTAGGTAGGTAGGTAGGTAGGTAGGTAGGTAGGTAGGTAGGTAGGTAGGTAGGTGGATAGGTGTAGGTGGGTAGGTAGGTGGGTAGGTAGGTAGATGGGTAGGTGGGGGGTAGGTAGGTAGGTAGGTAGGTAGTAGGTAGGTAGGTAGGTAGGTAGGTAGGTAGGTAGGTAGGTAGGTAGGTAGTAGGTAGGTAGGTAGGTGGGTAGGTGGGTAGGTAGGTGGATAGGTAGGTAGGTAGGTAGGTAGGTAGATGGATAGGTGGGTGGGTGGGTAGGTAGGTAGGTAGGTAGGTGGGTGGGTAGGTTTATGATAGGTAGGTAGGTAGGTGGGTGGGTGGGTGGATAGATAGATAGATAGATAGATGGATAGATAGATGGATAGCTAGATAGATAGATAGATAGATAGATAGATAGATAGATAGATAGATAGATACTGTTTAAACTCTCAATGAGCTCCTTTGTGTCTCTTTGTCTCTCCAGATTACTGAACCTCTCTCTGACCTCTGACCTCGTCCCGGAGCAGGATGTGATCGACGTCATCATCCACGTGGGTAGAAACCCGCAGGGTCGAAACCTCGCCTGGAAGTATTTCAGAGAAAAGTGGGACATCCTCAACGCACGGTGGGTCGACCCCTCACTCAAAGACTCAACATACTTTTACAACTTTGGAGAAATGGGACTAATAACTGTCTTTTCTGTGTCTCTGTTCAGTTACGGTGAAGCGTTGTTCATGAACTCGAGGCTCATCGGTGGAGTCACAGAGTTCCTGAACACCGAGAAAGAACTCAATGAGGTAAATACAAACAAATACATATCATTAAAGTCATATTTACAGGTAAGTTGGACCGATTGCAAACACAACGAGCTTCACAGCTACAACAACGGGACTAGACGGGAGTTCGGACGATGTCGACTGTTCACGAACTATCACGTATTGTTTATGAAAGTGTAAACTGATCCGTATTTCCGTCATTGTGTTTCCGATCTACTCCAAAGTCGAATGGGTTCTGCCTTTTCTTATGCTGCACCCCTCCACCAAGTTCCATGGCAATTAAACGAGGCGTTCTTACGTTACCCTGACGACGGATAGGACAACCGAACCGTAAAATAACCCTCTTGTTAGGTAACACACGTATCAGATCAGGGTAATGAATCTGGTAGAGTCGACTCTAAATTGGCGAATATCAGCGAAACAGAAGTTATATTGTTAATAGTTAGTTATTTTATGGGCAGGGTGATATAAGGAATATCACATACCTCGATATTTTCCAGCTAATATCTCAATATTGATGGTGACGATATTTTAGGGTTGCTTTTGTAAAGTGAATTACGATAAATAATCAATAGTTATGTGGGTATGTTAAGAAAAATGGGTAAAATGGCAAGAAATGTCAATTAAAGGGTAGGTTGGTAGGTAGGTAGGTAGGTAGGTAGGTAGGTAGGTAGGTAGGTAGGTAGGTAGGTAGGTAGGTAGGTAGGGATAGGTAGGTAGGTAGGTGGATAGGTAGGTAGGTAGGTAGGTAGGTAGGTAGATGAATAGGTAGATGGATAGGTAGGTAGGTGGATAGGTAGGTAGGTAGGTAGATGGATAGGTAGATGGATAGGTAGGTAGGTGGATAGGTAGGTAGGTGGATAGGTAGGTAGGTAGGTAGATGAATAGGTAGATGGATAGGTAGGTAGGTGGATAGGTAGGTAGGTAGGTAGGTAGATGGATAGGTAGATGGATAGGTAGGTAGGTGGATAGGTAGGTAGATGGATAGGTAGGTAGGTGGATAGGTAGGTAGGTAGGTAGGTAGGTAGGTAGGTAGGTAGGTAGGTAGGTAGGTAGGTAGGTAGGTAGGTAGGTAGGTAGGTAGGTAGGTAGGTAGGTAGGTAGGTATTTCCCTCATCGATCTACACGCAATAACCCACAACAAGAAAGCAAACACAGGATATTATTTGATGGACATGAGATTCAGACCCTCAGGTTTCAGCCCGTTTCGATAATCGTCTTCGAGGCATTGCGTAATAAACCCATCTGATTGAATGTGGCTTTAAAATGTACATTTTGTGTAGAATTATCCACTGCTGTAAAAGTCATGCCTGCAGAGCTCAACGGAAGGATTTGGGTGAAGGCAGCAAAAACAAATGTGTTGCTTTGAATGCTTTGAAAAAAATGAAATGAAGGAAAAAAATGAAATGAAAAAAATGCTTTGAAGGTCGCAAGAACGAAGTGTCCTCAGGTGATTCCTAACGGGGAAATACTGAGGAAAGGAGAGAGGAGGACGTTAGTGAGAGGAGGCTAACAACACGTCTATAAGTAAATACAGTCGACTGGCCATCAGCATGCTGGCTTTCAAAAACAGGTTTACTACCAGCTAGGTTAACACATAGGAATTTGACTTATTTGGGTTAGGGTGCATATTTAAAAACCTCTCTTCCTCTCCTCTCTCCCTATCCTCTCTTCCTCTCCTCTCTTCCTCTCCTCTCTTCCTCTCCTCTCTTCCTATCATCTCTTCCTCTCCTCTCTTCCTCTCCTCTCTTCCTCTCCTCTCTTCCTCTCTTCCTCTCCTCAGTTGAAGGCGTTCATCCAGGCCAATGACCTGGGGGCGGGGCCTGCGATGCCTCGCTCTCTGGAGATCGTGGAGGGAAACGTCCGCTGGCACCGCCTCCACAGACGGCACTTCTTCCAGTGGCTTCGCAAATCTCCCAACTCCAACCTCGGCTAGCGCTTCACCGGCTAGCTAGAGTGAAGCGGCCGCTAGCTTCCCGTTAGCACACTGCTAGCTTACAGACGAGGCCGTCGGATAGAAACACTGGACGCAGAGACGAAGAGAGACATGGACTTCACTGGCCGTTCTGTTTTTAAGAAACTGGTTTGCAAAGGTTTCATTTCAGATGTCATTTTTCAAAGCTGCTAGCTAGTTAGCAGCCACTGATTCAGTCATCGCTAGCTATCGACTTAGCCTTCAACCCCCCGAGGACAAAGAGAGGAATCTGCTGTCAGACTAACAACAACGACGTCCGGAATTTAAACCAAAACCAGCAGTTTAACAAACTTTTAATATCACAAATCAAACATTGCAGTATGTATACCCTACGTTTAAATATAAACACGTTTGAAAGACCCTAAATTGTCAATACACAACAAATACGATAAACTCTTTAAAAACTGGCCAAACTGGAATAGTTGATAACAATGGATGATGTTTTTTTTTAGGTGAACCAACGTTGACATAGTCCTGAAATCAGCCCAACTCCTCCCTCGGCTAGCGCTTCACCTGCTAGCTAGAGTGAAGCGACCGCTAACTTCCTGTTAGCACACAGCTAGCTTACAGACGAGGCGGTCGGATAGAAAAACTGGACGAACAGACGTCAACTTGACCGGTTGTTCAACGTTTTATTTCAGATGTCATTTTTTCAAAGCTGCTAGCTCGTTAGCCGTCACTGATTCAGTCATCGCTAGCTATCAAATTAGCCTTCAAACCCCCCCAAGACTTACGTGGGACAAAGAGAGAGGGATCTGCTGTCAGACTAACAACTGAAAGTCCTGGGTTTTAAAACAAAACTGACTATCTGACGAACAGTTTAACAGACTTTTAATACTCAAACAGGGCCGTATATGAACCCTACGCTTTTAAAGACCCTAACACAACAAACTGTGAATGCAAAACCCAAAATTGCCATTACATAACAAATATGATAAGAACACTTGAAAGTTTGCCGAACTGGATAGCAGTAGTTGAGTTACAATTAGGGTTAATATTGACTTAAAATCTTGACATACATGAAGGTTAGAAGTGTGTAATGCAAACTTACATGAAGTTCGAAATCAGCCCAAATAGACCAGGGAAAGGATGTTTTGTTCTTAACCCCCACCCCCAAACCAAATCTCTCTCACGGCCCGTCCACACGCAGCATGCGTTGAAAGCTATGGGCGTCACTTTTCGCCGAACTGCATTGTGGGAAGCGACGGGGAGCGTTGCTGGCGTGGCTCGCTGCAAAAGTTGAGCAATGTTCAGCTTTTGAAGCCTCGGCAGAAGCGTCAGCCAATCGAATCGTATGCCGGTACGAGCTCTAGCCAATCAAACCGCTGCTCGTGTGTCCGGGGCGGGACATTCACGTGATTGGTTGTGGGTCGAGTTTCAGACACGCCCGCCGGCAAGCGTCAACGCACGCCGCCGTGTGGACGGGCCGTCAGAGGGGCGTGGGGAGGGGCTCCTTATGTTCATCTAAAGTAACAGACGGAGAATCGGCACTTTGGAAACAGGGCTGAAACAGAGGGGATTATGGGTAATGCTGCAACGATCTGTGTTTCAGCCAATCAGAAACAGGCTCTGTATATAGCTGAGACCTGAAAAACAGTAAGGGACCGTTAAATTGGTTAACTAAAGATGTAGCTTGTATTTTTCTGCTCACGTTGGCTCTGATCCAGATCCATCGCTAACCAGAGACCTGACGGTAGACATCCGTCCAGCGCGCGCCACATTAACCCGACGGACATTAAAAGGCAGATTAAGCAGCAGCCGTCAGCCGCATGTCGATCACTGAACAAAGATGTAATTAGCGCAACATGGACTCTGTGTCCTCTGATCAGAGCTCTCAGCGGACTCATCTAGGCTCGTTAGCTCCCCGGCAACATCCAAACTGCTTTATCTTTAATTTAAAGAGCAGCGTTGGGTTTTTCTCAGCACCCTAGTTTGAAAGATATCAGCAGGTTTGGTTAGCTTCTAAAATGTACTTTGAGTGTGAACGCAGCAGGGATGTTGTGTTAGGGGTGCATTTAAAAAAGGTTAAATTGAAAATAAGCAGTCAAGGGTTCTCACATATAAGGCGTAATGGGATGTAGGAACTGTGTAATGAAAAACAAACCTGACATTAGTTAGAAATCTGCGAGAAGTTCGATAAAACAAAACTGGAAATCCATTTTATTTTTGTGGGATTTCCCGTTTACTTTCCGCTGCGTGTCAGAAATGTCTCTTTCTTTTAAAGTCGTCCATTTATATTCCCCGAAAAGTGTCGAACATCATATTTCTGCTGACATCCAAATGTTTTCTAGCACTTACAAAACGGTTTGTTCTCTAGACTCTAAAGTCCCAATTTTACAAACGTAATTAATGTCCCCAGAAAGTATATATTCTACATCTGCACTTAAGACAAAAGAAAGGGAGTTCATGGCACTAAAAACCAATAGGGAACGTTTTAAAAAGTTTGCCCAAAACCCAACCCGTCTGTCAGCCAAAGAAATGTTAATTATTTTGTGAATTTGAATTCCAGAAAAGTGTCAAACATCATATTTCTGCTGACATTCAAATGTTTTCCGAGACTTTTAAAGCCCTGATTTATGTAAATAGGCGCTTTCACACCGCAGTACTTTTCCCACTTTAGTTCCGAAAGGTTGCGTTCACACCAAAACAATACGGTACTAAAATTGAGTTCTGCGAGAGAGCAGGGACTTTCGTGGGAGAAAAAGGTTCCTGTGTCTGATTGGCTGGGCGGATTGCAAACCACGCCCCCGCAGAACTCCCAAATAGTTTTGTGAAGCCGCCATTTTATTATCCTCGCATTAGCATTATTAGCATTAGCATTAGCCCAGCGTAGAAACGCAGAGACTAACTTATGGCAACACAAAATAAAACATGGGTAGCGGTGGAGGCCAGTCCCCAACTCCGGGGACTTCCGGCCGGGGACTCCGGGCGGCAGTATACGCCGTGAAGTGGTTTGCGGCCTGACAGTAAACCCAAAGCAGAAGAAGAAGAAGAAGTGACGTCAGTGGCTTCATTTGCCTAATCCACCCCCAGGGAACTTATTCCGGTGTGAACGCGATCTGTACTTAGTTCATGAGAACTAAAGAGTTCTGATGAACCTTTGCGGGAAAAGTACCGCGGTGTGAACGCGCCAAATGTGGCCAAGACGTGTTCTCTAGACTCTAAAGTCCCAATTTTACAAAGTAATCAAAGTAAATCTTTCACATGTGAAATTCAGACGGTGAACTGGCAAACTAAAGTAAGTTCATGGCACTAAAAACCAATAGGGAACGTTTTAAAAAGTTTGCCCAACCCCAACCCGTCGGACATCTGTCAGCCAAAGAGTGTGTTCATTATTTAGAGAATTTGAATTCCAGAAAAGTGTCACATATTTCCGCTGACATTAAAAAACGTTTTCTAGCACTTACAAAATGTGGCCAAAACGGGTTGTTCTCTAGACTCTAAAGTCCCCATTTTACAACGTAATTAATGTCCCTAGAATGTACATACTTTACATCTGCACTTAAGACAAAAGAAAGGGAGTTCATGGCACTAAAAACCAATAGGGAACGTTTTAAAAAGTTTGCCCAAAACCCAACCCGAGTTCTCCGGCTGACAGAGCTCAGACGGGTTGGGTGAAGAAAGTCAGAGCTGACAGATACCGACTGACTGCAACTGGAGATGACCAAATAGAAACGACAGAAGCACAAAACCATGTTGGACGAAGCACATCGGCCTCAAGCTGCCGAACACAAACTCAACGGCTAGCTTTCAATCCTTTAACGGTGTCAAAGAAGTTCGTGGAGGAAAGACAAGAGAGCAGAGATCTGGTTTGAGTGTCCTTGTATTCGGATGAAAGTGTTCAAGGAATTCAAGCCGAACCTCAGCGGACTTCACGGCTTGTAGGACACGAAGGACAGGGTTTTAAAAGATAACTGATTCTGAAGAGCAATGGATGTTGTCGTATCGAGTGATTGATATTGGAAAGCCTGACGAACCTTTCGAAGGCTTTGAATTCTCGTTCTGACGGAGAATTCAACGGACAACGTTGTTTCCCGATTGAAGAAACGATACTACGGGTTCTTTGGCGAGATGGAAAATGGGGGTTTTGCGGCGCGATAGATGCCCCGTCAGCACTTAAAAGAGTCGAATGGATTCTGCAGGGTCAACGCGTTTGGATATCGTCGTCACCTTCTACATCTGAGGTGTAACGGATTCTAACGTTGGACTGAACGTACCGTGGATTCTGTGAAACGATGAACAGTGCGACAAAAGACAGACTTCTCTCGGGGTCCGACTCCAAAGTCCAGACGCAGAGTATTTCGAGGAACAAAGGAATCGAAATGAATAAAACGGAACTTTTTAAAAGGTCTCGAGCGTTGAACCTCTCGGACTCGGCTTCGGTGTTAATAATTGAGCCATATATGAATTAATGGGCCTGCCTGCTTCTATACGCCGTGTGTCCAGTGGTGTGTGTCTGTGTGTGAGTGTGTGTGACGACGATGATGATGACGAAGGTGACAGCAGCAGTGCCGGCGGTCATTAAAACGGTGATAATTAAAACGATTGGTCTTACGATCAGGACGATGATCTAACGACGACGGTTGAAACCGGTAACGTGTGTTGATGATGTGAAAAAGCTAATCAGTATTATTTTTTATTTTTACGCTAAATATTTTGTGCATTTTGTCGGGGAATATGTCGGACATAAAGCACACGTGTACAACAACACTGTTAAACAATTATGATATAAAACAATTGAAATGTGATTTTAAGATGTTGGAGGAGATGTTGTTCATGATGATGATGATGATGATGATGATGATGAGATGATGAGATGAGAAGGACCAAAATGTGACGGGAACAGGAAGTTGCAGAGACGAGTTTAATTCTACTTCCTGTATGCACTGCTGTGGTTTCCTGTGTTTTCTGATTGGAAGATATTAAAACGGTATTTACCTTGTGTGTGTGTGATCCAGTCTGAGTCAATTAAAGATGCAAAATGCCCTTTGTGATGTCTTCTCTACGTCACCACGTGTCCCCGGTGTGTCGGGGAACTCACGCAGCGTCATGCAAATAAACCCTCTCTCTTTCCTCCGTACCCAAATCTCTAAAAACGGGGAACAACGGAGCTGATCCAGATGTGCGTCCGATATGACGTCACATCTGAAATGTGGACCCACGGGCCAATCAGAAACGCTGCTATCAGAAACAATGCCCGACTGTTTTGGACGTAATATGGTCGGTGTTTACATTAGCATCGCTAACACTCGGAGCTAACCTGTGCTGGAGAGCATGTGTGTGAAGAAGCAGGAAGTAGAAAGGAACTCACCTCGTGGTGTAACCGGCAAGAGAGAAAGCCTTTGAGCTCCAGACTGTTTCAGAGCCTTGATGATCCATGATATGGAGTTTCATCACGGCAGCATTTAGTTTAGACGGTAGCTGCCGGGTCCCGCATAAGCTCCGCCCCCTCCTCTTTAAAGCTTTATACCCAGAATCAGCGCTTTAGAAACAGGAAGTGAGACAGAGGGAGACGAGGCGTGGCTAGAATGATCTGTTTGGTGTTTGGAGCAAAACACTTCATAGATAGTTTTTAATATATTTGTATATATCTGAGAGCCGTGCCGTTGCCTAGAGACCGCAGGATAGGTGACCTTTAAGGAACAATTAAAGGAGGTTGCATACTGAATTATTAAGTAGAAATAAGTGGACCTTGAATTCCTGACTTTAAATAATTTGTCTTTTTGATTATGAATCCTTTCAAGGTTTAAAAAAAAAGCTTTTTAATGAGTTTCTGACGGCTATTATTTAATGTATTTTTCATAATGGTTCCTCCAATCTCTGTCACTGCCAAATGTCCTCAAACAGAAACTTCCCTTTATTAAAAATACTTTAACCTCGCTTTCGACTCGGACAAACGACCCATTAGCTTTGATGCTATGTCCACTTTCGCGTTGTCGACTGCCGGTCTTTATTTTTCATTTACAGCTGCTGGGAATCGCTGTATCTTCAACAGTTCTCCCTCCCTGCTGGCGACAGCTCCAAACCGTCCGGAGACACTTCGTACTTCCTTTAAATAATAAAAAAGCGAATTTAAAAATCCCGTTGATGCTATTTTTAGACGCACAAAGGCATGGTTACTGTTTGGACTTTGTCGTAGCAAGTATTAGCTTTGATGGAACAGTAGTTGTTTCGAAGTCAGTATCAGTAGATTCGATCAGTCTGATATGTTCCCAGTATTTCAGACGTCGGCAACAAAGTGAACAGACGGAACATTTCTCCAAAAGATGTCACAACAAACCACATCTGGCAGCGTTTCATTATTCAACTTTAGCGACAAAACATACGAGGAGATTGTCAAACGGGAATCAAACCAGCGACCTCCAGAGCTCTGTGTGTGTGTGTCTCTGTGTGTGTGTGCGTGCGTGATGTGTGTGCGCGCGTGTGTGTGCGTGCGTGTATGTGTGTGCGCACGTGTGCGTGTGTCCTGTGTGTGTCTCTCTGTGTGTGTGTGTGTGTGTGTGTGTGCATGCGTGTGTGTGTGTGTCTGTCTCTCTGTGTGCGCGTGTGTGTCGTGTGTGTGTGTGTGTGCGTGCGTGTGTGTGTCTGTCTCCTGGTGTGTGCGTGTGCGCGCGTGTCTGTGCGTGCGTGTGTGTGTGTGTGTGATGAATGGCACTGGGTGTGGAAGTGACAGAGCCCAAACCCAAATGGACTCCGCTCGTCTCGGGGAGAGCGCAGAGTAACCGAGACGAGGCGCTGCTGGGAGGAGAGGTGGGTAACGACAGAAGGGAGGACATGAGGATCTAACCAGGCGCATGGATTACTTCATCAGGATTCAGTCACATAAAGAAATCAGATTACTGTTACTTTTCTAAAAAAGTAACAGCAATTGGTTGCGTTTCCACTCGGCGTGGTTCCGGCTCGCGGGCACTTTCCCAGTGTTTCTCTGGCTCTCCAAAATCGAGCTTCTTTCCGGGCCAACAACGGGCTGAGTCTGCTAAACTAGAGGAGAGAATCTACAACAAGATGAACATATTTGACCGTGATTTAATTGTAACACACGTTTCTAAATGATGCCGAAGTAACAACATACTGATACCGGTTAGTAAAAACCATGAATTAACGCTTTGACAAGTCTGCAGACAGACGGCAGGCGAACAACCCTTTTAAAATGCGTGTTTGTCTGAATGTAGCTTGGCTAAGCTAACGTTGTATATGCTCCGACCGTCCACAGTCACTGCAACGGCCTACAGACATAAATAAAGCAGCGACTGTATTCTCCATGACACAGGCAGTCTGTGGTTTGTACTGGTTTCACTTCTGTCTAGTTTCTGAACAGATATGAGGAGCCGTTAGCTCTGAGGGCTAACGGCTAACGGCTGGGTTGGTTTTGTGGTTCGCATTGACGATGACGTCACGGCTCCGCCTACACTGCGTTGCTATAGTTACCGCCCCAGTTACTAAACTGTAATGGAAGCGCAGCATAAAGTGAGCCTGGTCTATCAAAGCCTACCGTACTAAGCCGTGCGAGGCCCTGCGGCGGAAAGTCTCGGGAACAAAGACCTGTATATTTCTGAGACCTGTAATATATTGAGGGGAAAGAGTATAATAAGGGACCTTTGAAGTGTGCATCGATACTCCTACTGCCTGGATCGGCTCTAATTCACTTTCTTTTGCTTCATTTGTTCTGGTTTTAATTCAGCAGGTGAACCTGGGTGTTCATTAAATAGTGTGTGTGAGCTTCACGGTGTGTGTTTAGCTAAAACGGAGCAGCTCAGATTCTGTGTGTTCAGACGCAGAAGCTGTGGCTGTGGTTCCTCGAAGCAGTCGATACTTTTTAACATGAAATATGTCCAGTTACAAGTTGCCAGTACAACATGTGCAGCTTGTTCTTGCTTTGCACCATTATTCCATATGTTCTCTTATTGTAACCCTGGTCATTCTTGTTCTGCAGCGGCATTTACATCCCCTTCAATTGCCTTGCTTTAAATAGTTAGTTAAGGTCTCCCTTTTATATGGAAGCCCATTTCCGCCACTTGAAAAAAATAAAATCCCCATGAAAAGTCATAATTATGAGATAAGAAGTGCGCATGCGCTGCAGTGGCGCTGTCTTCAAAGGTCCCTTCATCACCTTGCTGCTCTCCACCATGCAAACGGCATCTAGTCCTAAATAAGGTAACTATTACAGGTGACCTTTGTAAATGTTAGATGTTACATATAGCCTATATTGCAGCTAAACTACAACAATGCAGTTCATAGCTTTGACATTACCTGTTATGAATATAATATATATGCCTATAGTTTTGTGGTAACGTTCACGCCACTAATGACAATAGTGTAGGCATACTGCTGCTGTGAGTTGCTCTAACTCTAACCCGTGAACGTTACCACAAAACTATAGGCATATATATTATATTCATAACAGGTAATGTCAAAGCTATGAACTGCATTGTTGTAGTTTAGCTGCAATATAGGCTATATGTAACATCTAACATTTACAAAGGTCACCTGTAATAGTTACCTTATTTAGGACTAGATAGATGCCGTTTGCATGGTGGAGAGCACGGGAGGACCTTTGAAGACAGCGCCACTGCAGCGCATGCGCACTTCTTATCTCATAATTTCGACTTTCTTATCTCATAATTTCGACTTTCTTATCTCATTATTTCGACTTTCTTATCTCATTATTTCGACTTTCTTATCTCATAATTTCGACTTTCTTATCTCATTATTTCGACTTTCTTATCTCATAATTTCGACTTTCTTATCTCATTATTTCGACTTTCTTATCTCATAATTTCGACTTTCTTATCTCATTATTTCGACTTTCTTATCTCATAATTTCGACTTTCTTATCTCATTATTTCGACTTTCTTATCTCATAATTTCGACTTTCTTATCTCATTATTTCGACTTTCTTATCTCATAATTTCGACTTTCTTATCTCATTATTTCGACTTTCTTATCTCATAATTTCGACTTTCTTATCTCATTATTTCGACTTTCTTATCTCATAATTTCGACTTTCTTATCTCATAATTTCGACTTTCTTATCTCATTATTTCGACTTTCTTATCTCATTATTTCGACTTTCTTATCTCATAATTTCGACTTTCTTATCTCATTATTTCGACTTTCTTATCTCATAATTTCGACTTTCTTATCTCATTATTTCGACTTTCTTATCTCATAATTTCGACTTTCTTATCTCATTATTTCGACTTTCTTATCTCATAATTTCGACTTTCTTATCTCATTATTTCGACTTTCTTATCTCATAATTTCGACTTTCTTATCTCATTATTTCGACTTTCTTATCTCATAATTTCGACTTTCTTATCTCATCATTTCGACTTTCTTATCTCATTATTTCGACTTTCTTATCTCATAATTGTGACTTTCTTATCTCATAATTTCGACTTTCTTATCTCATTATTTCGACTTTCTTATCTCATAATTTCGACTTTCTTATCTCATAATTTCGACTTTCTTATCTCATTATTTCGACTTTCTTATCTCATTATTTCGACTTTCTTATCTCATAATTGTGACTTTCTTATCTCATAATTTCGACTTTCTTATCTCATAATTTCGACTTTCTTATCTCATTATTTCGACTTTCTTATCTCATAATTTCGACTTTCTTATCTCATTATTTCGACTTTCTTATCTCATAATTTCGACTTTCTTATCTCATAATTTCGACTTTCTTATCTCATTATTTCGACTTTCTTATCTCATCATTGTGACTTTCTTATCTCATAATTTCGACTTTCTTATCTCATTATTTCGACTTTCTTATCTCATTATTTCGACTTTCTTATCTCATAATTTCGACTTTCTTATCTCATTATTTCGACTTTCTTATCTCATAATTGTGACTTTCTTATCTCATTATTTCGACTTTCTTATCTCATAATTTCGACTTTCTTATCTCATTATTTCGACTTTCTTATCTCATTATTTCGACTTTCTTATCTCATTATTTCGACTTTCTTATCTCATTATTTCGACTTTCTTATCTCATAATTGTGACTTTCTTATCTCATTATTTCGACTTTCTTATCTCATAATTGTGACTTTCTTATCTCATAATTTCGACTTTCTTATCTCATAATTTCGACTTTCTTATCTCATTATTTCGACTTTCTTATCTCATTATTTCGACTTTCTTATCTCATAATTTCGACTTTCTTATCTCATTATTTCGACTTTCTTATCTCATCATTGTGACTTTCTTATCTCATAATTTCGACTTTCTTATCTCATTATTTCGACTTTCTTATCTCATAATTTCGACTTTCTTATCTCATAATTTCGACTTTCTTATCTCATTATTTCGACTTTCTTATCTCATAATTTCGACTTTCTTATCTCATAATTTCGACTTTCTTATCTCATTATTTCGACTTTCTTATCTCATCATTGTGACTTTCTTATCTCATAATTTCGACTTTCTTATCTCATTATTTCGACTTTCTTATCTCATTATTTCGACTTTCTTATCTCATAATTTCGACTTTCTTATCTCATTATTTCGACTTTCTTATCTCATAATTGTGACTTTCTTATCTCATTATTTCGACTTTCTTATCTCATAATTTCGACTTTCTTATCTCATTATTTCGACTTTCTTATCTCATTATTTCGACTTTCTTATCTCATTATTTCGACTTTCTTATCTCATTATTTCGACTTTCTTATCTCATAATTGTGACTTTCTTATCTCATTATTTCGACTTTCTTATCTCATAATTGTGACTTTCTTATCTCATAATTTCGACTTTCTTATCTCATTATTTAGACTTTCTTATCTCATAATTTCGACTTTCTTATCTCATAATTTCGACTTTCTTATCTCATTATTTCGACTTTCTTATCTCATTATTTCGACTTTCTTATCTCATTATTTCGACTTTCTTATCTCATTATTTCGACTTTCTTATCTCATTATTTCGACTTTCTTATCTCATAATTGTGACTTTCTTATCTCATAATTTCGACTTTCTTATCTCATAATTTCGACTTTCTTATCTCATTATTTCGACTTTCTTATCTCATTATTTCGACTTTCTTATCTCATAATTTCGACTTTCTTATCTCATAATTTCGATTTTCTTATCTCATAATTTCGACTTTCTTATCTCATTATTTCGACTTTCTTATCTCATAATTTCGACTTTCTTATCTCATTATTTCGACTTTCTTATCTCATAATTTCGACTTTCTTATCTCATAATTTCGATTTTCTTATCTCATAATTTCGACTTTCTTATCTCATTATTTCGACTTTCTTATCTCATCATTGTGACTTTCTTATCTCATAATTTCGACTTTCTTATCTCATTATTTCGACTTTCTTATCTCATTATTTCGACTTTCTTATCTCATAATTTCGACTTTCTTATCTCATTATTTCGACTTTCTTATCTCATAATTGTGACTTTCTTATCTCATTATTTCGACTTTCTTATCTCATCATTTCGACTTTCTTATCTCATTATTTCGACTTTCTTATCTCATTATTTCGACTTTCTTATCTCATTATTTCGACTTTCTTATCTCATAATTATGACTTTTCATGGGGATTTTATTTTTTTCAAGTGGCGGAAATGGGCTTCCATATTTTCACATGCAGATTATTAAGAATTAATTCACATTAAAAACTGATTTTTTTAATTTTTTACCCCAATGCAAAATGAACTACTGCAAGAACTGTAAGACATTACTTAAACACTTAGATCTAGAATGACTTGAAGTAAATCCCCGGTAAACGCGATACTTGTTGTGTTATGTTTGTGCTATTCTTTGTGGAAGAGAAAGTGCAGAAAGAAAGGAAGTTAAGAGGAAGAATTAAAAGACAGAAAGGCGGAGTTTTTAGAAAATGAGTTTACGAGAGGAGGCAGGAGGAGAGTAAATGAGAGGAGGAGGAGGAGGAGGAGGAGGGGAGGAGGAGGAGGAGGAGGGGAGGAGGAGGAGGAGGAGGAGGAAACAGCTGCAGATAGGAGGTAGTTATTATTCTAAATGTCTTCTGTCTGTTCAGAAGAATCCCATTTGAGATAACACACACACACACACACACACACACACCACACAAACTGTAATTTACTTTCTGGTAGCAAGAATAATCCTCAGTTTCCATGGCAGCAGTTTAACTTCACTTACTCACTGAAATAATCACCGTGCGGCAGGATGTTACTGAGCTGAGTTAAGCTGTTAAGACGTTATAACGTCTCTGCGTTATCCAATCAGGGCGCACTGTATTATTTCAAGCTGGTATTTGAGGCTCTCGGGGAGATGACGCTGCAGTTATGAGGCTGCAGTGCGAGGAGACGTGGCGTCACTTAACTCTGAAGTTAAATTGGATTTTCCCAAATAATATCATCAGTCAAACGGGGAGATGTTGTTCTGCTTCTTACACGAAAAGCGATGCAAAAAGTCACATGTTTAGCAAGAGTCAAGTACGAGTGAGGTGAAGGAAGGATACAGGGTTATATGCACAGTATTTAATACGTTTACTTATTCTGATAAAATAGGGATGGGTTAGAAAACACAATGAAAAACAGATGCTGATTTTAAAGCTTGGTCTGGGTTGGGTTTCATCCTCTTGAATGTGCGCAGTCTGTTGGGTAAACTAGATTTTGTCCGCATCTGGGCGAGCTCGACTGACGCTGACGTGACGAAACATGGCTAAACTAATCTATTTTGGCCTCTGACGTTCCATTGCGTTGCCATTTATGTTCAGAATAAGTTCAGTGTATCCACATTAGTTTTCCAAATCGATCAGTAAGCAATTCGAATGTTTAGCCTTAAATATAGAAGTGGCAAAGGGTCAAAGGTCATGGTGGTGGGCTGTTACAGACCCCCCTCAGCTGGCAAGGACTCCTTGTCTTCGCTAGCAAATCTTTTATCGCAGCTAGACTACAAGGAAATAGTGCTTGGAGATTGTAACTGGGACTGGTTAACTGCAGTGTCAGAGGATTTTAAAAACCTTTGTATCTCTTTGAATGTTACTCAGATTGTGGACAGTCCTACTCGCCAACATTAAGTCCCCTAATAAATCTCATTCTAACTAATGTTCCCCATAAATATTCTTCTGTGGGAGTATTTGCGAATGATCTGAGTGATCACTGTGTGGTAGCCACAATCAGGGACACTAAGGTCCGAAAGGTTAAACCTCGCATTATCATCAAGAGAGACGAAAAGCATTTAGTGGAGCAGGGTTTTGTTCCCGATCTGTTTGGGTTTGATTGGGGTAAAATCGATCTGTGTGCTGATGTGGAAACCTCATGGTCTTATTGTTATCTTGGTTCATGGAGATCATTGATAGACATGCACCCTGCGTACATTCAGAGGGAAGGGACGAGACAATCCTTGGTTTTCTGCTGAGCTGTCCAGTCTCCTTCATGAGAGGAACAAGGCCTGGGCGAAGGCTGGGAGATCAGGCTCAGAGGTAGAGTGGCTGCGCTTCAGGCAGCTAAGGAGTAGCTTCACTTCACATGTCAAACGTGCAAAGTCGAAGTACTATCTGTCAGTTTCCACAGAGAATCTGAAAAATGTTGGAAAATGTTGGAAAGCCATTAAATCGATATCCACCGGTGAGATCCGTAATGAGCTGCCTCCGTGCCTCACCACAGCATCTGGCTCTCTATCGGACAGGGCTCTATGCTCAGCTGCTTTAATGAGCATGTTGTGTCCTGTGGCTCTCTGTTTGATTCGGTCACTAACTCTGCTTCTGTGAACACCACAATCCGTGACTCTGAACAACGTGGTCTGGAAAACCCTTTCAGTTTTGACCCCTTTAACTGTTGATGTTGTTCGTGAAGCCTTATCTAAGTTAGATCCTAGGAAACCGGCCGGCCCGGACAACGTAGAACCTTTCTTATTAAAGATAGCTGCAGACTTTATTGCTCCACCTCTCACTTCTCTTTGTAACCTCTCCCTCAGCTCGAACACAAGTCCTAAACTGTGGAAGTCTGCTTATATCCTGCCTTTACTGAAAGGAGGGGAGGCAACTATTTTAAATAACTAAAGGCCAATCTCTAAATTGTCAGTTCTGGCGAAGGTTCTTGAACGCCTCGTGAGTGAACAGGTAAAGGAGTTTTTATGACATCCTGTCTGAGCATCAGTCAGGCCTCAGAAAGCAGCGCAGCACCATCACTGCCACGATGAAAGTGGTGAATGACATTACGAGTATCTTAGATAATAAGCAGAGTTGTGCAGAATAATAATGTTACCGTGTATTTAGTAATAAAAAGATTCTATCACTAATAATAATACTGATACATTTTATGTAAAGGATATATAATACATTTAATTATTCTTATAAAATAAGGATGGGTTAGAAAAACACAGATTTCTACGACAAAAAAAGGGAAAATAATTCAAGAATATAAAAACAAATAATATATGAATGACAACAATAATAATACAGTTTATTTATTTAAAATAAATATTCACTTGTACTTCCATACCTACCTAATAATAATGATACATTTATGTAAAGGATAAAGCATTGTTCAAGGTATTTAAAAACACTTAATGTAATACAGGTTAAAATTAATTAAATAATGTTCAAAAAGCTCTTTATTTGTCTCTTTTCACCCTCTGTCTGAAACCAGAGCCCAGTCTGCTCTCATTGGTTAGCCGGCCGGCTCTGTTGTGATTGGTCAACCGCTTAGAGATGTCCCGCCCCTTAGCCTATCACGTACAATGTGTTGGAACCATAGACTGTATATATACATGGACGTAGTGTCCGTGACGTCACCCATAGGGTTCTGCAGAGTTGCCGTGAAGCCCTTAGTGGGCGGAGTCAGAGTCTAATCCCGCCTGCTCCAAATGAGGGCAAAGAGGCGGAGCCGAGGCGGAGCCTGCTGCCTCCGAACTGGAAGTAAACAGAGCTAGCTCAGGCTAAGAAGCTAAGCTAACATGAAATACATGCATACCAAGGTACTGCTAACGGTGTAGTTCCCTCTATATAAACGTTTACATTCATCAAATGAGACAACCTGCAAGAGAATTAGCTATGTGTTGTAATTCTTAATGCTTGTTATTCACACTTTGAGAAAAGACGGACTCCACCGCCCGGACCTAACGGAGCCGCAGAGGGGCTAGCTCCGGGACGCCGGCGGAGCTAGCCGGCTGGAGCTAGCCCCCTGCGGCTCCGTTAGCTCCGGCGGGTCCCCTATTAACATTTGCTCCCGTTCAGCATTATGGGCGTCATAGCCATAGACTATACAAGTCTTACCCAAGGCTGAATCATAAACTAAAATGTATATGTATGTATAAAGGGTTACGTCCTTAGCTGGCTAATAAGTAACAAGCTAAGCTACCAAGCACACAAACACCTGCGAACGGGGTTAACATGTATAATATTATCATTTTAGACTTCTTGGAAGTTCTGTTGGTACATTCAAGCGCACAGCACCACATTTTAATTGTCTGGTATTTGTAACAATATTCCCTAAAAGGCACAATCACCACGAACACGGCTAAAGCTAAAGGGCCAAGCACAGCTAGGGTTACCAACCGTCCCGTATTAGCCCGGACTCCGGTGTAAAGGGAAAAATAAAAAGCATGTTTCTGTGTGCGCGCAGTGCAGTGTGTCTGTGTGCTGTATCGATAGGGCACTCGGACCGCTCAGCTGACAGGGCAGGCACAATGCTCGCACGTGTGTGTGAGATTTTCTCCGGTGGGCCGCGGGCGCGGCATCATTGTTTGTGTGGCATGTCAGCCTGTTCAGTCGTGTGGGGAAATGAGCGCTGCCGGAGGAGGAGGTGATGATGAAAGAGGAGAGAGAGAGAGAGGGTGTGGTTCTGGGCCCTTCTAAAAAGAAAAGAGTGTGTGTGTGTGTGTGTGTGTGTGTGTGTGTGTGTGTGTGTGTGTGTGTGTGTGTGTGTGTGTGTGGTGTGTGTGTGTGTGTGTGTGTGGTGTGTGTGTGGTGTGTGTGTGTGTGTGTGTGTGTGTGTGTGTGTGTGTGTGTGTGTGTGTGTGTGTGTGTGTGTGGTGTGTGTGTGTGTGTGTGTGTGTGTGTGTGTGTGTGTGTGTGTGTGTGTGTGTGTGTGTGTGTGTGTGTGTGTGTGTGTGTGTGTGTGTGTGTGTGTGTGTGCTAACACCATTGTTCTGTTGTTTGGACATGGAGGCGCCCACCTCTCCCATTTGAACATGCTGATGCACGATGTGATGTCGTAGCCTAATGCAGGTGTAAGACCATTGTGTTAGTATTGTGTTGTAGGTATGCGTCGTTTTCTATGCATTTTCGAGCGGTTTGACCCCTCGACCCCTAGGGGGCTGGCTCCCCCAAAAGAATTAAATAGCATAACCCTAAAACCGAAATAAAGTAACAAAATAAAGTAACTAAATCCGCCAGAAACCCGAAAGTCTTCGCGGGGCACCTGCATGTGTCCCGTTTCTCCATTTCTGGAAGTTGGCAGCCCTCGGTACAGTAACCATGACGAACTAACGTTGTAGCCTCTGTGGTTGTAGCCTAGCAGAGAGGACACGGTGCTGTTAGCCGACAGCGAGGCATGTCCATCAACGTGGCCACGCCCTAATTTATGCAAACACGTTAAGACCTAATATAAATAAAAGGGTCGTGTTAGAAAACAATCCACTCACAGATCCATAATCATGACGGTGGAATCTAACGATATCGATAATAATATTTATTGCATCCAGGGGTAGAAACGGGTTTTTTTCTGCTGTAAAGTTGGGCATTTTAACATGGAGGTCTATGGGGCTCCTTTCTGCAGCCTGTCCCCTAGTGGCCCGTGTGTGAACTGCAGTGTGTGGCACTTCCCGGATGTTCCCCAGGGTGTGCCGCTCGGTTGGAGCGCTAGCCAATAGGAGCGCGAGGCCAGGAACCAAACGACTGAATCAGCGCTTCACAGACTCTCAGTCAGTGTGGAGCTCGGTCTCCTCTCACGGAGTTATATTATTATTATAAACTCTGACTCAGGATCAGGATTTATGCAAAAACCCCTTGGAGCGCAGGACTCTGTTGCCATGGCGAAGAGGCATGAAAGCTGTTGCTGCTAACCCCGGACGCAGGTGGACGTGCTTCTTCTGAGAGCTCAAGCCGGGGTTTAATTACATGTTGATGATATGGTAATTGTTTTCTCTCAGCAGCAGCAGTGGGTTTTCTGGGAGTGCATGCGACGTGAAGTACGTACAAATATAATATAATAAATATATACTTTTATAATATTTAGAAGGCACCAAGAGACGCTTTACATGTTGAGAATATCATTAATTATAACATTAAAACACACTTAAAATATCTGTAACCCACACACACACACACACACACACACACACACACACACACACACACACACGACATCACACACACGCATCACACACACACACAGACACATCACACACACACACAGACACACACAGACGCATCACACACACACACACGTTTTCATTGTGAAGCCAAACAGGAAATGAAATTAATAATGTTTGCAGTGACGAGGAAAATAATGATTATTTAGTGTGTGTGTGTGTGTGTGTGTGTGTGTGTGTGTGTGTGTGTGTGTGTGTGTGTGTGTGTGTGTGTGTGTGTGTGTGTGTGGTGTGTGTGTGTGTGTGTGTGTGTGTGTGTGTGTTTGGCTTCGAGGAAAATCAGCTCAACTGTCATTCATATTGAAATCAGCCAGCGAGCGAGAGGAGAAGAAAGGAGGATTAGAGGAGAGGAGATAAGGGAGGATTAGAGGAGAGGAGATAAGGGAGGAGGAAGTGTCCCACACACACACACACACACACACACACACACACACACACGCACACATACCCACACGCACAC
>CM070444.1:25798929-25823929 GCA_036324595.1 Champsocephalus gunnari
CACCACACCACACACACCACACACACCACACACACCACACACACAGAAACACACACACACACACACACACACACACACAGAAACACACACACACACACACCTCTCTGTAGTTTCTCCCTCTCCTCACCCGTTCCATCCCTGCCTCTCCCTCTCCTCCCCCGTTCCCTCCCTGCCTCTCCCTCTCCTCCCCCGTTCCCTCCCTGCCTCTCCCTCTCCTCCCCCGTTCCCTCCCTGCCTCTCCCTCTCCTCCCCCGTTCACTCCCTGCCTCTCCCTCTCCTCCCCCGTTCCCTCCCTGCCTCTCCCTCTCCTCCCCGTTCACTCCCTGCCCCTCCCTCTCCTCCCCCGTTCACTCCCTCTCCTCACCCGTTCACTCCCTGCCTCTCCCTCTCCTCCCCCGTTCACTCCCTGCCTCTCCCTCTCCTCCCCCGTTCCCTCCCTGCCTCTCCCTCTCCTCCCCCGTTCACTCCCTGCCTCTCCCTCTCCTCACCCGTTCACTCCCTGCCTCTCCCTCTCCTCACCCGTTCGCTCCCTGCCTCTCCCTCTCCTCACTTGTTCACTCCCTGCCTCTCCCTCTCCTCACCCGTTCACTCCCTGCCTCTCCCTCTCCTCCCCCGTTCCCTCCCTGCCTCTCCCTCTCCTCCCCCGTTCACTCCCTGCCTCTCCCTCTCCTCACCCGTTCCCTCCCTGCCTCTCCCTCTCCTCACCCGTTCGCTCCCTGCCTCTCCCTCTCCTCACCCGTTCGCTCCCTGCCTCTCCCTCTCCTCACCCGTTCGCTCCCTGCCTCTCCCTCTCCTCCCCCGTTCACTCCCTGCCTCTCCCTCTCCTCCCCCGTTCACTCCCTGCCTCTCCCTCTCCTCACCCGTTCCCTCCCTGCCTCTCCCTCTCCTCACCCGTTCACTCCCTGCCTCTCCCTCTCCTCACCCGTTCCCTCCCTGCCTCTCCCTCTCCTCCCCCGTTCCCTCCCTGCCTCTCCCTCTCCTCCCCGTTCACTCCCTGCCTCTCCCTCTCCTCCCCCGTTCACTCCCTGCCCCTCCCTCTCCTCACCCGTTCACTCCCTGCCTCTCCCTCTCCTCACCCGTTCCCTCCCTGCCTCTCCCTATCCTCACCCGTTCCCTCCCTGCCTCTCCCTATCCTCACCCGTTCCCTCCCTGCCCCTCCCTCTCCTCACCCGTTCACTCCCTGCCTCTCCCTCTCCTCACCCGTTCGCTCCCTGCCTCTCCCTCTCCTCACCCGTTCCCTCCCTGCCTCTCCCTATCCTCACCCGTTCCCTCCCTGCCTCTCCCTCTCCTCCCCCGTTCACTCCCTGCCTCTCCCTCTCCTCACCCGTTCCCTCCCTGCCTCTCCCTCTCCTCCCCCGTTCACTCCCTGCCTCTCCCTCTCCGTCACAGGGCAGCGTAACGGAGGTCAGGGCCGGACGCTCTTCCTCTTCCTCCACCACACTCTTCGTCATCTTGTCTTATTTTCACTTTCTCCCCAGCCTCCCTCGTTCGCCCCTCTCTCTCTCTCCTCTCTTCCTCTCAATAGGAATCAATGCGATGTTGTATCTTCTGTCTGTTTGTTCTCCTTCCCGTCTTCTTCTATTTTCAGACCCGCCTCCTCCTCCTCCTCCTCCTCCTCCTCCTCCTCCTCCTCCTCCTCCTCCTCCTCCTCCTCCTCCTCCTCCTCCTCCTCCTCCTCCTCCTCCTCCTCCTCCTCCTCCTCCTCCTCCTCCTCCTCCTCCTCAGTGTTGCAGACTCTATGTGTTATACATACAGCGAGCTGGAGAGGATCAAAGCCAGAGTACAGTCGGCGGAGAGATAAAATCAGTGGGGACGAAATGAACAGCTGATATTACGTTGTGTCTCCACATCGCGGAGGAGGGCGTCGTCAGAAGGGTTCACAAACGTGTCGTCCCGATTTCATACCGTCTCCAGAGACAACTCGTGAAGCCGGCCGTGCTTCCTTCCAGCGCTCTGGCTTCGTCTTCAAATGGAACATGTGAAACAAAAAAATTACATCTCGGTCGACTACGATACCGTCGTTAGTCATCCTCGTCTTTTTAAATGACAGGGAAGACATCTTGCTCCATCCATGCCTTAAGGAACATGACATCATGCAGCGTGTAGCAGCTAAGGCGTCCGATCTTTGGGCGATGTTGGTCCAAAGCGATGCTCGAGACCAAAAACGGAGCAAAAATATCGTTTTTGCGACTTGTACTTATATTTTCTGTATTGCAGCTTCAAGGCGTCAAGGAAAGGAAAGGAAAGACATGTTACTCAATTCTTGCCTTCAAGGAAGTGTGTCCTCATGCAGCATTTAGCAGCTAGATGTTCAAGATGTCGGTCCAGCGTCACGGTGGAGACCAAACCGGAGCTAAGAGAGAGAGTTCTGGACTTTCAGTCGTCCACTAATATTGTATAGCTTCAAGGAATCAACTAGTGAGAAAGGGAAGACATCTTGCTCCATCCAGGCCTCCAGGAACAGCACTGTAATAAAGCAGCGTTTAGCCGCGAAAGGGCCCGATTGTTTGGGCGATGTTGGTCAATAGCGATGGTGGAGACCGAAACCGGAGCAAAAAGATCGAGTTTTTTCGCGACTTATACTTATATTTTATGTATTGTAGCTTCAAGGCGTCAACAAGTAGGAAAGTAAAGACATGTTACGTGTTGTCTTCTTCTGTCTCCCTGCGCCTGGTCTGCCCCTGGCTCCGCCTCTGCCCCTGGCTCCGCCTCTGGCCCTGGCTCCGCCTCTGCCCCTGGCTCCGCCTCTGCCCCTGGCTCCGCCTCTACCCCTGGCTCCGCCTCTGCCCCTGGCTCCGCCTCTGCCTCGGCTCCGCCTCTGCCCCTGGCTCCGCCTCTACCCCTGGCTCCGCCTCTGCCCTGGCTCCGCCTCTGCCCCTGCTCCGCCTCTGCCCCTGGCTCCGCCTCTGCCCTGGCTCCGCCTCTGCCTCTGCCCCTGGCTCCGCCTCTGCCTCTGCCCCTGGCTCCGCCTCTGCCTCTGCCCCTGGCTCCGCCTCTGCCCAGGTGTTCCTAACTCCACTCAGCCGGGTTATACGGAGGAACTGGAGGAGAACGATCTGTCGCCTATCCTAACGCCGGGAGACGCTCTCCTTCGATTATCTCTCTGCTACTTGTGAGCTGTAGGCCTTGATCTGCTGATGGGTTCAGCCTGGAGGTCCTGGTAGTCCACTTTCATTTTGTTTCCCACAGGGCATTTATTTGATTTCTAGTTAGGGGAGGGGAGCTCTGGGTCCTAACGGCTCGGGTTCCCTCCTTCTGCCCGTCCTCCTCCAGACCTCTTTTCGCTTGCCGAAGTGCTTGTGTGAGTAAACGGCTGTACTTCAATAAATGATCGTTATCAAGTACTGGCTTTTGCGTGTTTTCTTTGATGTTGCGGGTCTCCCACTACCACGGAGTAGAGGGCGGGTCATAACAGTTACTCCACTCTTGCCCCAAGGAACAGCGCTGACAGGAAAGGAACGTTGTAATAAAGCAGTTTTTAGGTCCAAAGCGATGGTGGAGACCAAACACGGAGCTAAACGTTTTTGGGACTTTCAGTCAAACACTTATATTGTATTGATACGTCTTCTAGACATAAATAACATTGATTAACAGCCTCATTTAAGACGAAGGGACTACTTCTAGAATAGGACGACCCTCTCCGTGCATGTGGAGAGGAACTACTTTCTGGACTGTTTTGAATGCAGGGAGACTCTTTGTTCCACGACATGTCCTCTCGGTGTGTCCTGCAGGCCGAGCAGTGCGTGGCCAAAGGGTAACGTTGCTTCTCTGCAGGCTTCTTTGAGAGCTGAACAGAGGGAGAGGCAGGGAGTGAACGGGGGAGGAGAGGGAGAGGCAGGGAGGGAACGGGGGAGGAGAGGGAGAGGCAGGGAGTGAACGGGGGAGGAGAGGGAGAGGCAGGGAGGGAACGGGTGAGGAGAGGGAGAGTGAACGGGGGAGGAGAGGGAGAGGCAGGGAGCGAACGGGTGAGGAGAGGGAGAGGCAGGGAGTGAACGGGGGAGGAGAGGGAGAGGCAGGGAGTGAACGGGTGAGGAGAGGGAGAGGCAGGGAGTGAACGGGGGAGGAGAGGGAGAGGCAGGGAGTGAACGGGGTGAGGAGAGGGAGAGGCAGGGAGGGAACGGGTGAGGAGAGGGAGAGGCAGGGAGGGAACGGGGTGAGGAGAGGGAGAGGCAGGGAGTGAACGGGTGAGGAGGGGGAGAGGCAGGGAGTGAACGGGTGAGGAGAGGGAGAGGCAGGGAGCGAACGGGGGAGGAGAGGGAGAGGCAGGGAGGGAACGGGTGAGGAGAGGGAGAGGCAGGGAGCGAACGGGTGAGGAGAGGGAGAGGCAGGGAGCGAACGGGTGAGGAGAGGGAGGAGCAGGGAGTGAACGGGTGAGGAGAGGGAGAGGCAGGGAGCGAACGGGGTGAGGAGAGGGAGAGGCAGGGAGTGAACGGGGGAGGAGAGGGAGAGGCAGGGAGGGTTTTCTTCGCCCGGCCGCGCGGCGACTTACGGATGGAAGCTATATGAATAATATCCGTGTTCGTTCAAAGACAGGTTTGCCGTCGTGGAGCTGGTTATTAGGGAAACGGAAACGGCGTGGTTCTGTGAAGCATCCAGTCGTGCAGAACCGGCGTATAGGAATTTAAAAATGTCACATCGCTCCCAGAGGTTTGTAATGATTATTTAAAGATAAGGCACAAACCGTAATGACAGAATAAAAATGCCACAGGCCGTTGTAAAGTTATAGAGTGTGTGTGCTCTCTTCAAGCTGTTGTTGTTGTTGTTGTTGACCTTTTTGGATTATCATTTGTGTCTCTAAAACTTAGATCATAACTATTTCCTTTTAATCAAGAATGTATTTTCTTTGTTTAGATGAAGCGGCTAATCCTGGGGTTCAATCTTTCCACACAAGGGTTGGCGTCCGACACACATTTCCAAAAAGCTCGCTCAGAGATGTTGTGTCGTTCCACTTGAACATAAGATTTATTAAACAATAAACTCCGGTTTGGTTCCAAAACGCGATAAACGCCACTTTTGAAAAAATGAGTTCCCGCCGTGTATTTCGTCGGTATTGAAAAGTCAACATTCAATTTTCCGCAAAACGCGATATCCGCCGTGTTATTCTGTCCTGTTTTCTCACTTTCTTTCCAAACAGCGACAAACGCCAGTCTCCCTTCTCTACAGAATGCGATATATCCGCTCAACCAATCACAACGCACCATTCCACGCACCTCAACCAATCACAGAGCATTCCACGCAGTGTAAACAATAATGGCGGCACCCTGAATGTACCGGCTTTCGTCATTATCTACTTCAACAAACAATAAAAACATGAATACTTTTGACGGCATTGATGCACCTGTGGTGGTTTCTGCGGTGGGGAAGAAACGCAAGCCATGGAAATGTAATCATGTACGTGAGGAGATTAAGAAAATGAGACACTCGGGAGGAGGAAAAATGGCGGCGGCTGTCGCTTGTTATCATTCTCATACAAAAGCAAACTCCTGTCACGCAGACACATTGACCCCAGCGGGATCTATTACAAACCGTTCAGTGTGTTTACTCTGGATCTACTCAAATCGAGCAGGATCAAGTCCCCGGGGGCATCTAGTATTTAGCTCGGGCAATGAAGCCTCACCTGCTGGTTGCCCGATCGGGCAATCTATTATGCCAGTATCATGCAGCTCGCGGATCCAGTAATGAGTGACCCGACAGTAAAACTAAACATAGGACTATCTATAACTAGTTTACGGTAGTGTGAGAGGTCATTAAAATAGCTACGTGTGATATTCTAACCTGACGTGTGTGTGTTTTGTCCGCTCACCGCTGCAGGTGATTATGCAGAGCTGCGTCTCGACTCGTCAGCAGCAGCTGATCTCTCTCTCCCGTCAGATTAGACTTCACTCGCGTGTATGTCCATATCGATCAGATGCAGCTAGTTCTAGCTAATGATAGGACTACCTGCTTATTAAAAGACACCTAAACAATAAGTGTCGCTATGCAACCGGGTGAGGCCACAAAGTATAGCGCAGCATTATGTGTAATAGTGGATCACTTCTTCTTCAGGGCAGGGAAGGCTACGCAGTCTACTGTCCCGCAGCTGCTGCCTCTCTGTTGGACTCCGGTACTGCACATTACTCACGAGACGTTGTCAAAAACATTATTGGGGGACTGTGACGGGGCTCTATTTCTCCGTTCAAAACACTGGCCTAGTCGGTTGGGTTAAGCTCCAAAACTTTAATAACATAACGAACCAGCACAACTTAAAGGTGGGGTAGGTAAGTTTGAGAAACCGGCTCGAGATCGCTAGAATTTGAAAATACACAACCGGAGAAAATCTGCCACTTCCTCACAGAGCCCCTCCCCCAACACACACGAACGCGCACACGACCAATGAGGGCACGAGATCAGTGTGTGCCCCGATGGAAGGCTGACAGGCAGGTAGGCCATCCAGTACTTTAGTTGTACTTTTTACAGTATCACGGCTTCTACAGATGACATTTTTTTATGGATTTGTTGTCAAAGCACTTCAGATATTCATCGCTGTCGGGATGTTGAGAGCATTCCATGGGATATAACAACAAGTGTATCTCGAGCCGGTTTCTCAAACTTACCGACCCCGCCTTTAAACAGAATAAATAAATGTCCAAATCAAACGTCCATCACTCATCAGAGTAGACATGTCCCAGCTGTTGCCTTCATTGCAACATTCTTCCGCTCCCCTCCAGGGCCAAACCCCGTCCCGTTTGAGCTCATAGCCCCTCCCACCAGGCTTACCGTCAACAGGTGACAACAATTAAACTTCAAACCACTTTTCAACATGAAAATCCGACCCAAACATAAACAGGTATTATTGTTAGTAGTCCCGTGCACCTCTTAACATAATCATTTAACAAATTAACAAACACACAATAAATAATACATTGCATGGTTTCTTTTTAGGAAGAGAGCAGGAAATGTTTGGGTGTGTGACTGTGTGTGTGTGTGTGTGTGTGTGTGTCGGCTGTCAGTGGCGGAGTCAGTCCCTCATGTGATCCGCTCCGTCACAGGGGCGAACGCACTAACCACTCCGCCAACGCCGCAGTCACCCCCGCCGTGCGGCCCGGATGTGGATGTCTCGCGGGCCAGTTGATGGTCACTGCTTTAAATCCCAAAGTAATTAAAGAAGGTGTCAAATAATGGGATCTACTATATAATAATAAGGTGTCTCATAATGTGGGAAACTATAGGCCTACCGCCATCCAACCCAAACACTCACGAGTGTCTCGTCCTTTTAATGGACCGCATATGGAAGCAGATGTCGTTCATTCACAAAAATATCAAAACATAATTATGTAAATATTAAAATCTCGATCGCGTAAATATGGGAGGCGTGTGGCGCAGTGGATAGGGCCTTGGTGTTGGGATCAGGGGAGCACAGGTTCAAACCCCACTGCAGTCAGCATGTCGTTGTGTCCCTGAGGCGCTTCACCCCAAAGTGCTCCTCTGGGGATCGCCCTCAGTGTTGAGTATGTAGGTCGCTTTGGATAAAAGCGTCGAACAAGTGACATGTAATGTAATATCTTAACAGTTCTGTTAAGTATTATAAATATTATATTTAATAAATGACGCTTTAACTCAAATACACCTTTCCATCATGAATCAATCAGAGAATCAGAAACAGGTTTATTTCCAGGTAGGTTGACACGTACGAGGGATTTGACTTGGTGTCGTGGTGCGTACGCAAAAGTAGAACAACAATTTATAAACACAGATCGAGAACTAGAAGAAAAGTTGAAATAATAAAAATAGAGCAGTATTTACATAGAAATGGAATTAAATGGAATAAAATATGGAATACTAATCGGCAGTAATAAAGAAAAGAAAATAATAGAATATAATTGGTGGCTAAAGGTTTCCTGTAGTTTCCTGTTTCAGGAGTTTGTGTTCAACAGGAAGCCGATGAGAGGTGTCAGCGAGTGATTAGCATGTGGCGCTAACGGGTTCACGCCGGATGAAGGTGCTTTCCTTTCTGCTCGTCTTCGCTCTGTGAAAACGCTCCGGATGCTCACGTCTTTATCTTTAGACTCAGCGAGAATGACACTTCCTCAGGAGAGCATTATCACCGCAGAACCCGTCGGATAATTATCACGTTTTAAAGTTTCCTTCTGAAGTTACAGTCGTACAGGAGCTGCTACTTCTGTCGACTTTTAACACGGATTTAAGCAAATATGGGCTAAAGAATCAGGTGAAGCGCGTAGTCTACTGACTGGCGACTCTATACTTCCTGTTTACACCCCACAAAGCATCATGGGAAGTGTAGTTCCATCATTTGTAGCATTATTTCCCAGCATATTCTGGGTGCGTCTCACTTCGGTTAAATGGATTCCTTGCAAGGAAACCACGAGAAGCAGAAAATGAGTTTTAAGAGCAATGGGACGCCGTTTCCTCCGGAGCGTCACGTGAAGCGACGTCCGTTTGTGATGACGTTTAGAAATTGCTTCAGTTTATCATCATCATAATAATAATAATGCATTGTATTTATATAGGGGGTATATGGGTAGACAGACACCTCACTGACCTCCTCACCCTCTACCAACCCCCCCGGTCCCTCAGATCCACCTCAGCCGGTTTTCTTTCCATCCCCAAGGCCAAACTCCGGAGCTTCGGGGACAGAGCCTTCTCTGTGGCAGCCCCGAAGCTCCGGAACTCCCTCCCCCCAAGACCTCCGTGAGTCTGAGTCCCTCGCCCTGTTCCAGTCCCGCCTCAAAACCCACCTCTTCAACTCTCTATCCATAAGCCCCGCCCCTCTTCAACTCTGTATCCATAAGCCCCGCCCCCTCTCAATCAACTTCCTCCTGACTGCTTTTCTGTTGTGTTTTGTTTCTTTTTGGTTTTGTCTTTGTTTTGTTTGTCTACCCTCCCTCCCAAATGTAAAGCGTCTTTGGGTTCAGAAAAGCGCTATATAAAATTAATATATTATTATTATTATTAGAGTTGAAAAGATGTGTTTTGAGGCGGGACTGAAGGACTGTGAGGGACTCAGAGGGGAAGTCCAGAGCCTCGGAGCTGCCACTGAGAAGGCTCTGTCCCCAAAGCTGCAGAGTGTGGATGATCATAACAGATCAAAAGGTTCAGATTCATTTGACAGTAAATCAAGGAATGATGCGCTTCTACAAACAAACACATCATAATCAAAACGTTTAAACAAACTACTAAAAGTAGATGAACTATTAACTAGTTTAGGTAGTTTGAGAGGTGTCTCCGTCCTGTCGGATTAGACTTCACTCGCGTTTAGGTCCACATCGAGAGAAAGATAAATAATCTGAATCCAGGGTGCAGTTTACTTTGACGCGGGGTGAGCAGCAGAGGGGGGGAGAGGCGGGGCTATTGCCTCATCATTATCAGAACATGATCGTATAGGGCGTACACACGGAGCCGTTGGACCCCCCAGAGCGTTGCGTATGCCGTTCAATCCACCTTGGGACCCGTTATCGTTTCCGCAGTCGTTTAGTGCCGTATTCTGTCGTCCTCGTGTGGCCGAACGGTCTATATGACACTAAACAGTAACGCAAACGACCGTTTTCGTCCTCGTGTGGCCGAACGGTCTATATGACACTAAACAGTAACGCAAACGACCGTTTTCGTCCTCGTGTCGGCCGGGGCCTAAACCCCCCAGTCTCCCAGCGTTCAGTGTCAGTTCGTCTTGTCCTGTCCTCATGCCAGAACTCGGCTCATCAACGGTTGGTATTTTGGTTACATGCCTTATTCATGCTCCTGAAACGTATTGTAAGTTTGTTCCTCCTCGTTGTGAGTGATTTTTTGGTGTGGCTTTGTGAAACCTATTTGTGTTCGCCTCGTGAAGAGTGCCGGTATCTTTTTTGAATATCCTTTTTGGCAAATAAAGTATATGTATATGTACTTTACCTCTGGCTCCCGGGTCGTGCATTCGAGTCCCTGTTCCCTTTGTGTATCCAAGTTCGTAACATCAACTTCCGGACTTCCCAGGACATCCTACATTCCACGTCAGCAAGATAACACCAGTGTATGAGAGCACGCGTATTCCCGCCTCCTAGCCCCCTCCACCACCCCGGTTCTTCGAAGGTATTTATTTTCTATAAAACTTGATTTGATTTGATACCGAGCCCGAGGAGCGAGGAAATGAAAAGTAAAGAGAAGTGAGACGCACCCAATGTCTGTGAAATCCGTTATGTAGTTTACTTCTTCTGTGGTTACTAGAACGTGTAACACAACCTCAAATACTTCAGTCTTCAAATACTTCTAAATATCGTAAAGGTCCTGAATTCAACATGTCACTTAAGCAGAAATATAATCAGCTAATTTACCCCCAAAAATAACATAACAGAATTGCTCTTTTCACAGCATTATTTTATTAGCTGAGATGTTTTGGCCGCTCCAGGGAAAGAAACCCGCCCTGGTAATCTGGGAAAACTCACGCTTTACGAGGTAATGCATGGACGCAGCATTAGCTTGAGGAGCTAGCGGCAGCATGGTGAGCCAAAATGGCGTCTTTGGAGCCAGTGGCCTGGTTCGGAGATACACTCCTGGCTCGAATGGGACTTCTTTCTCCTGATTGATGTTGGCACCTATACACCTCCGTTGTAGGAAGGGAGAGAGCGAAGAAGAAGAAGAAGAAGAAGAAGAAGAAGAAGAAGAAGAAGAAGAAGAAGAAGAAGAAGAAGAAGAAGAAGAAGAAGAAGAAGAAGAAGAAGAAGAAGAAGAAGAAGAAGAAGAAGAAGAAGAAGAAGAAGAAGAGAAGAAGAAGAAGAAGAAGAAGAAGAAGAAGAAGAAGAAGAAGAAGAAGAAGAAGAAGAAGAAGAAGAAGAAGAAGAAGAAGAAGAAGAAGAAGAAGAAGAAGAAGAAGAAGAAGAAGAAGGTAGAGGAGGGAGAAATATGTTTGGTTTGTTTTGCCGCAGGAGAGAAACTGTAGGAGAAAGGAAGGCAGAGAGGAAGTAGAAGAAGAGTGTTTCCCTGCAGCCGAGAGACATCAATCACCCTGACACCCCTGCTGTCCGTCTGAAATAAGCAAAACAAGTGAATTATTTAAATGGAGCTGTTTCTGAAAAGTATGCTCGAATAACTACAGACACACACGCGCACACACACACACACACACACACACACACACACAATATGCTGTGGTTGTTGCTGAAAGCATCGGAGAGTTTTTGTTTTGTTCACCCCCTACCTTCGTCTGTAATCACAGCCTGGCAGACTGTAGCTCAGTCAGTGTGTGTGTGTGTGTGTGTGTGTGTGTGTGTGTGTGTGTGTGTGTGTGTGTGTGTGTGTGTGTGTGTGTGTGTGTGTGTGTGTGTGTGTGTGTGTGTGTGTGTGTGTGTGTGTGTGTGTGTGTGTGTGTGTGTGTGTGTGTGTGTGTGTGTGTGTGCTGGTATTACTATACTTGTGGGGACCTACATCTGTTTACATAGTCACGTGTGGGGACTCGCCTCCCTTATGGGGACAAATTGGAGGTCCCCATAAGGGGGATCATTAATTTTAGGGTGAAGACTTGGTTAGGGTTAGGCATGTGTTGGTTCTGGTTAAGGTTAGGATAAGTCTCCAGGAAATGCATGTAAGTCAATGTGATGTCCCCTGAAGTGATGTATACATGTATGGGTGTGTGTGTGTGCGTGTGTGTGTGTGTGTGTGTGTGTGTGTGTGTGTGCATGTGTGTGCGTGTGCAGGGAGGCATGAAGAGAAAACTGAGGAAATGATTCAAAGCACAAAGTGAGAGTGTGACCGAACAATAGAAAGATGGGAGGATGTAAAAGAAGAAGAAGAAACATATTTGTGTCGTGGCCTGAAGACAGAACAGCTGCTGCAGATGGAGGAAACACACACACACACAAAAGGATGGACAATCAGTGTGTGTGTTTACTGAGCGCAGATGTTTCTAATTCGATCTAATTATCATCACGTCGATGTGTTTCCTCTCTTCCTCCGAGACAAATCCCTTGTTCCTCTCGTGGTCGTGTAATGGTGCTTTCACTGACATTCTTTTAAAATTGGAAATCCTACGTTAGGCAAAGCACAGAAGCCCAAAGAAAGCCCTGAGGGTCGGCTGGTTCTCTCCAGCTGCCCCGAGGCATCTTCCCCTCCGCCTCTTAAGATGCTATGTTGAAGAACTTTCACTCAAAATGTTCCGTATATCAAAGTATTCATTCACTAATTAATTTGTTATTTTTCTTTGTGTTTTTGTATTTTTTTTAATTGTGTAAATACATAAAATACGTCAAATATAATTAAAAATCCAATCCTATCTGCTAATAAGGTATAATATTTGTATTCCAATTTCATTCCAATTATATTTCAATGCAAATACACCTATATGTTACTGTATTTTGTGATTTTACTTTTTGTTTTACTTTTATGTGTGCACCACAATACCAATTCATATTCCTCGTACGTGTCAACCTACCTGGTAATAAACCTGTTTCTGATTCTGATTCTAAAATATCAACAGCTACGGTCCAATCAGGTGCCCGTGTTTTCCCCCAGGCTCTCTCTGATTGGCACCTGAGTCGAGCTCAGTCGTTAGTATGAGGGAATATTTCTGCCTTTACTCCGAGACATTTAACTTATTCTGCGTGTTGACATTTACGACCATCCCTGCTTCTAATCTCCTCAATGTGTTAATGCAGTCGTATGTTGAAACTAGGTTTTATGGCCTGACCTGGCGACTGCGAGAACGCTGGCTTTCTAAGCTCCACAGATGTGAGAGACATCTCCTGTGTCTCCAGATGTTTACGCCCATCCCCAATAGGTGGATTTTACTCTCTGTAAACTAGTTAAAAGGTCTACCAAGATGCGAGGCTGATCAGATTTGACATGGCGACCCACCCGTGCAGTCAGAACCTTTGACTGTGGGACTTGTGATGTGACTTCTCCGTTAACTTGTAATAAACTACCAGTGTTTGACATCAGAACTCCAACTCTCCTCGTGTCTCTCTGAGTCCTGACTCTCCATTGCTGCAGAAGTTTCCCTCACGGCCCGTCTACACTACAGCGTAGACAACTCCAATCTGCCCATTAACTTTGAATGGGGTGACGTCACTGCTTTTTCGCCGAACTGAATTGTGGGTAGCAGAGCGGTCCGTCCGCCGGAGTAGCCAGCGCCAGCCAATCAAATCCCGTTTCTGAAAATCTGACAGCTGAAGCCGTAGCCAATCAAACCGCGTCTAAGCTGGGAGAGATATCCCGCCGTTCATTTCTATATTTCAAAAAAGTCGGAGGAGAAACTAACTATCGCCGTAGCAATCACCCGGTTTGTGTATGACCAGACCCTCTTCACCTACCGGGACACAAACCGGAGGAACCAGCATGGAGGGAGGTGGCAGAGGCAGTGGGGGAAACTGGTAGGGTTTTCGCCTGTTTGGGGAGTTTATATATATATATATTGCTCGCATAAAACCCCCGGGGGTTTTTGCTTTGTATGTCGGGGTGGGAGATTCATGTGATTGGTTGTTGGTCGCGTTGCTTGAATAAAATCCCCAAGCTCCAGACACGCCCAGCTCCAAGCTGTTTTTGAAGCTGTAGTGTGGACGCTCCGTGACAGTTAGAAACCGATTGGTTAGAAATACAAGAAAGGCTGTTTGGTTTTAATCAAATTCAGTGGAAACACAAATAAATCCCTGCAAACATTTCAGGGTCGATGTTCTAACTGCTCTCATCTTGAGGGGATGATAACACTGTGGAGAAAAACACTACACTTATCTGCTAGAGATTTTGAAGCATGCTTATACAAACACACACTCTTCAACAGACACACATTCCTATGCAAACCGATTTAAATGCTGCTTCTCCACTCCACTTATCCTCGTCTACTTCAGACAACAGCTGCTTCAAATTCACAAAAACACACGAAGAAAGGAGGAAGAAGAAAGGGACGTTTTGAATCAATCGAAAAGCTACAAAAAGGAGCACATTTACATATAATTAATCATAATTTCCCACCCGTCTACACCTCCGTACAAATGAGCAACACATTAATGATTTAGCGTTAATGAAACACTCCTACACACACTTGGAAAAGGTGGAAAGAAGAGTGTGTGGGAAGAGTTCCACAACCCAGCCAGCTTTCATTAATTTAACTTTATCAGAAACAAGTCTTTAACGTTAGCTTAATATCAATCATTTGTCATCATTATTTTAATAGGAAATTGTCAATGATATGTTTCATAAATCAGTCATAAGAAATATGTTGTTATCATTTAAATCTGACAAGTCCTATCAATAGACAACTTGATGTTTTAAAGCTCTGAGTTTAGGGCTTTGGCGTTCCCCTCTTGGTTTTTAAACATCGCTATCTTAGCTTTAGTCACCATCTAGCTTTTTGGCGGCGAACATTATGATTATAGACCATAACTATTTGTTTTGCAGCTCCCTCCTGGCTGGTCTGCCTGCATGTGCCATCCGACCTCTCTCATCCAGAATGCAGCGGCTCGTCTGGTCTTCAACCTTCCTGAATGTTCCCACACCACGCCGCTCCTCCGCTCCCTCCACTGGCTTCCGGTAACTGCTAGAATCCACTTCAAGACCCTGGTGCTTGCGTACCATGCTGCGAATGGATCTGGCCCTTCCTACATCCAGGACGTGGTTAAACCGTGCACCCCAGCACGTGCTCTACGCTCTGCATCAGCCAATGGCTCGCTGCACCCGCACTGCGAGGGGGACCCAAGTTCCCATCAGCAGAAACACGTGGGTTTGCTGTCCTGGCTCCAAGATGGTGGAATGAGCTCCCACTGACATCAGGACAGCAGAAAGCTCACACACCTTCCAGACTGAACACTCATCTCTTTCGACTCCACTTCGAGGATAGAACTACTAACAAAGCACTTACATACTAACAAAGGACTGGCTCCTCTAAAGCCAGTTGAGTAGCACTTGAAATGTTGTTGCTCTTTGAAACCTGATGTACTTTATGATTCTGTTTTCTTCAAGGTTGTATTTTTGTTGGTCGAACGCACTTACTGTAAGTCGCTTTGGATAAAAGCGTCAGCTAAATGCAATGTAATGTTTTGTAGCCAACCACCATCTTGCTTTTTGGAAGCCACCATCTTGCTTTTTGGAAGCCACCATCTTGCTTTTTGGAAGCCACCATCTTGCTTTTTCGACCTTAACCATCTTTGGCTTTTAACCCAATACCTTTGTGACCTGCTCTATCGAAATCAGTCGCATTGACCCGAAGACACATTTTGAGTTGTATACGCTGCTGGAAAGAGGAGATTCCTAGCTCTCTAATGATATCAGGATTGTTGGTGTTCTCCAAATATTAAGCGAAATATGTCACATTATATGACGACTGTCACCGAGTCCTCATTTTGAGAAAAAGGCCTTCAGAGTTTTCTCTCCTCTGGAATCCATCGATCTGATTGGTTATTAGCAAATGATCAAAGTACTCCGGAGGGAAGATATTTTCGTTTGGATTACTGGTCTGGGGGAAGCTCGCGAGTGTGTGTGTGTGTGTATACGTGTGTGTGTGTGTGTTTGTGTAATTTTGCGTTTGTGTGTATTGTGTGTACTCAGGAGAAACCCCGGCTGTTGTTATGCTCGCTGTGCCGGCAAGTTACTCCGTTCTCCGCTTGTAATTATGCCGAAGCTTCAAAGTTGTATTTATCATCTGAATTTGCTGAGACAAGTTTAATATTCTGAAAGCCAAGACTTTGTTTTCTTGAGATCAGATGAAAACAAACTGTCACGAACCCTGCCGTGTTATCTATGATCACTATACGTCTTACATTACTAATGTCAGCCGGAGGGAGGGGGGCGGCGCTGCGGAACAGCAGAGTGAGAGCTGTCACCATCTTGGCTTTTAAGCAGCCATCACCATCTTGGTTTTTAGTCGTCACCATCTTGGTTTTTTAGCAGCCACCATCTTGGTTTTTTAGCAGCCACCATCTTGGTTTTTTAGCAGCCACCATCTTGGTTTTTTAGCAGCAACCATCTTGGTTTTTGACTATAACCATCTTTGTTTTGTAGCCCAACAACATATTGGTTTTAGCTGTCACCATCATGGTTTTTTGGGGTCATCATCTTGGCTATACTGTAGTTGTCACCATTCTTTGTTTGAGTCTTCACCATCTAGCTTTTTGGCAGCCATCATCTTGGTTTTTAGAGATCACCATCTTGGCTTTTAAATGTCACCATCTTGGTTTTTAACCATAACCATCTTGGTTTTTGGCAGCCATCATCTTCAACCCAGTCTCACGGCATTTCGTGTTATAGTCACGAAATTTATTTAATCTATTGATTCGTCTTCACCAACACGATTTCCCCCTTTTTTTCGTGTCACACAGAGCGATTTTAAAAGCAATGTATTTCTATTGTTAGTATGTTTGCACCACGTCTTTTTGTCCGGTCGGGTCTTGGAAGACCGGAAGCTGTGTGGTCCATAAAAACATGTTCTTACTCAATATCTTACCCTAAGCCTAACCATCCCTTTCATTTTAAATTGTATAATGTCTGAGTTTTGTTGCCGTCCGTGAGGAAAATAAATGGGACTCAGAGCCTCAGAATACTGACCTCTGTATTTTTAAATCTTTTTTTCCTCCTTCTAATTTGTTATTATTTGGTGCAGGCACGAAGCATACTACCAATAGAAATACATTGCTTCTAAAATCGTTCTGTGTCAGAATACTGAAATCTGTATTTTTTGTATCTGTTTTTCCTTCTAATTTCTTTGAATTATTTGCATTGCTTTTAAAATCGTTCTGTGTGACATGAAAACATGGGGAAATCGTGTTGGTGAACACGAATCAATAGATTACATTCGTGACTATAACACGAAATTCCGTGAGACTGGGTTGTCATCTTGGTGTTTGGCCATAACCATCTTGGCTTTTAAATGTCATAGACAGAGTTATTGCAAGTAAAAATTCTCACAAACTGTGAATAAGTCAGAGACTCGGGATTCAGGCTTCATGCAAAGTTAAAGAGGGAAAAAAGAGAGGGAGAGGAGGAGGTGAAGTCTCACTCTGACACTTCTGATCAGTGTTTTCTTCTCACAGCCTCGAACACACGCTCCTGCAAACAAACAGACGGACTTCAAAACTGACAGTGCAGATGTCGAGCCGTCACTTCTGATTTAACCTCTCTTGTTTCTCCATTCGTTTCATTTTTCTTGTCGCTGCTTTCTCCTTTATTCATTCCTGTCTTGCTTTGTGAGTTTCCCTTTGTTCGCGCTTCTTCTAATTCTATCTCACACTCTCTCTTTAACTCTGTTTCTTCTGCTCAGACCTGTTGACCTCAGGCCATCTAAAAGCTATTAGGAAACAATGTTAACCTGCTAAGCCCTGGAGCCCCCCCACAGGGGGACTTCCAACGTTTTTTTTCGAGACTGTGTCTCAGGGCTTCTTAACATTTATGAAACTATTAATGTGTAGCACCAGATTAACGGGAAGAATCTCAGCTAACTGAAGATGTGAACCATTTTTACCAAAACACAAGTCTCATAAGAAGCGTCTAAATGACCCCTGAGCTAAAAAATGCAAACTGACTTTGGCACAGAACTCAAAATAAAGATACCCTTATTACTTATCGTAGCTGCACATACAAGATATTCGATTAAAGCTGAGGTTCCACAGATTATTTAGGTATATATATCATCACTGAGTGATCCGGACTCGGACAGGGGAAGCAAACACAGTCATCACAACACGTACCTTTACGGAGCTTCTAGGGAGATCGTCTCACCGTAGCTGTCAATCTGATCAAAAGAAGTGTTCAATGGCATTAAAACGAGAAAAAACGCGGCTGAATCTCTTAATCCATAGGTTGATAATGTGTCTGTGGCTTTGAAAAAAATATTTATAATCCATAATTCCATTTTTATGTGAAATTCTCAGAAAAAAGCAGAATTTGGACATTTTAAGAAAAAAGTCAGAATTTTGATTCATGGAATAAAGACCAAATGTTGAGATTTCAAGAAAAAAGTCAGAATTTTGGGAGAAAGACAAAATATTGAGATTTTCAGTAAAAAAGTCAGAATGTTGAGATTTCAGTAAAAAAGTCAGAATGTTGAGATTTCAGAAAAAAGTCAGAATGTTGAGATTTCAAGAAAAAAGTCAGAATGTTGAGATTTCAGTAAAAAAGTCAGAAGGTTGAGATTTCAGTAAAAAAGTCAGAATGTTGAGATTTCAGAAAAAAGTCAGAATGTTGAGATTTCAAGAAAAAGTCAGAATGTTGAGATTTCAAGGAAAAAGTTAGAATGTTGAGATTTCAAGAAAAAAGTCAGAATTTTGGGAGAAAGACAAAATGTTGATATTTTCAGTAAAAAAGTCAGAATGTTGAGATTTCAGTAAAAAAGTCAGAATGTTGAGATTTCAAGAAAAAAGTCAGAATGTTGAGATTTCAAGAAAAAAGTCAGAATGTTGAGATTTCAAGAAAAAAGTCAGAATGTTGAGATTTCAGAAAAAGTTAGAATGTTGAGATTTCAAGAAAAAAGTCAGAATTTTGAGAGAAAAGACAAAATGTTGATATTTTCAGAAAAAAGTCAGAATGTTGAGATTTCAAGAAAAAAGTCAGAATGTTGAGATTTCAGTAAAAAAGTCAGAATGTTGAGATTTCAAGAAAAAAGTCAGAATGTTGAGATTTCAGTAAAAAAGTCAGAATGTTGAGATTTCAAGAAAAAAGTCAGAATGTTGAGATTTCAGTAAAAAAGTCAGAATGTTGAGATTTCAGTAAAAAAGTCAGAATGTTGAGATTTCAAGGAAAAAGTCAGAATGTTGAGATTTCAAGAAAAAAGTCAGAATGTTTGAGTTTCAGAAAAGACAGAAATGTTGAGATTTCAGTAAAAAGTCAGAATGTTGAGATTTCAAGGAAAAAGAAATGTTGAGATTTCAAGGAAAAATGTTGAGATTTCAAGAAAAAAGTCCAAATGTTGAGATTTTAAGAAAAAAGCTAATCACATCTGTCTGTATGTTTCTGTTTACTGCGCCTGGCAGTGTCTCAGCTAGATTTCACTCCTAACGTTATGAGGTGATAATATGTCTAGACTGTTTATATTGAGTTTGTTTATGCAGTGCTTCTCAAAGTGTGGTCCGTGAGCACCCCCTAGTGGTCCGTGAGTATATTGGTACAATTTCACATTTGAAATTAATTAATTAATTAATTAGTTTTCCGCACTCTCGCGGGAATATCTCCGCAATAGAGCGAGCTTAATTGTCTCTTTTGATTGCATGATATAGCCCAGCGCCACACCTTCGTCACACATGTTGCCACTTGTTTGTACCATTTTCAGGAGATTTTTAATCTGCTCTAGAAAAAACATGTGTTTTTGGATATTTGTGGAGTTAGTCCGCGCGTGTTTTTGTATTGGTTAAGTTCTTGGTATGAGAAGGTTTGAGAAACACTGATGTATGGTTAGGGTTAGGGTTAGGGTTAGGGTTAGGATTAGGGTTAGGATTAGGGTTAGGATTAGGGTTAGGGTCATTCTGCCCACAAACTGAAACTCAACACAGTTAGAAAATATAAAACCTTTGTATAAATACATCTTAAAAGCCAGTGATCTTTTATCTATATTGACATTCAGTGTAGGTTTCTTCCTCATCTGATGCGCTCTCAATATCTCAGCTGCCTTTTTAGGAAATCACTCACTTGTATAAGTAAATTGAATCCCACTTGAAAACAGTCCATCAGCCTCACGGCCAAAAGTAAAAAGTCAATAAAACGTCTTGTAGTGGTTCTGTTCGCCTCCAGGTGATTCTAATTCCTCACTTCCAAACTATATATCGAGCGCTTTCATTTCACACGTTTAACTTCTTGTTTATAAGCGATCAAACTTCAGGCTCCTAAATGTCACGCCAGAGACATCCATAAAACCATAAGAGGCAAGAAGGGAATGCAAATGATCTGTTTTTTAGAGGACGCATTGACTGATAGATCCACACACACACACACACAGACAGACACACACACACACACACACACACACACACACACACATAGACACATACACACACACACACACACACACACACACATACACACATAGACACACATAGACAGACAGACAGACACACACACACACACACACACACACACACACACACACAGAAAGACCGACAGACAGACAGACAGACAGACAGACACACACACACACACACACACACACACACACACACACACACACACAACACACACACACACACACACACACACACACACACAGAAAGACACCCACACACACACACACACACATAGACAGAAAGACAGACAGACAGACAGACACACACACACAGAAAGACCGACAGACAGACAGACACACACACACACACACACACACACACACACACACACACACACACACACACACACACAGAAAGACCGACAGACAGACAGACAGACAGACAGACAGACACACACACACACACACACACACACACACACACACACACACACACACACACACACACACACACACAAAGAAAGACAGACAGACAGACAGACAGACAGACAGACACACACACAGACAGAGAAAGACAGACAGACACACACACACACACACACACACACACACACACACACACACACACACACACACACACAGACAGAGAAAGACACACACACACACTGGAACAACAGGAAGTCACGGTGATTACAGTGTGCTTTGGCGTGGAGGGGATACAGAGAGATAATCGGCCGTGGCAGGATGAAGGTGCTGCAACAAAAACAATTATGTTAGCGGAGAGAAGAAGAATGAGAACGAGGGCGCGCAGATTAAAGCGGGCGGCGGTGACACGGCTCATTAGATCCCTGAACCAGGCGGGAAGTCAACTCCAAATATGGGCACAGAGTTTAACTCCATTAATAATACATAAAAAAATATACAAGATCTGAGTACTTCTACTTTTACTCAAGTACAAGATCAGAGTACTTCTACTTTTACTCAAGTACAAGATCTGACTACTTCTACTTTTACTCAAGTACAAGATTTGAGTACTTCTACTTTTACTCAAGTACAAGATCTGAATACTTTTACTTTTACTCAAGTACAAGATCTGAGTACTTCTACTTTTACTCAAGTGCAAGATCTGAGTACTTCTACTTTGACTCAAGTACAAGATCTGAGTACTTCTACTTTTACTCAAGTGCAAGATCTGAGTACTTATACTTTTACTCAAGTACAAGATCTGAGTACTTCTACTTTTACTCAAGCACAAGATCTGAGTACTTCTACTTGTACTCAAGTATAGATCTGAGTACTTCTACTTTTACTCAAGTGCAAGATCTGAGTACTTCTACTTTTACACAAGTACAAGATCTGAGTACTTCTACTTTTACTCAAGTGCAAGATTTGAGTACTTATACTTTTACTCAAGTACAAGATTTGAGTACTTATACTTTTACTCAAGTACAAGACCTGAGTACTTATACTTTTACTCAAGTACAAGACCTGAGTACTTCTACTTTTACTCACCTCTTGTTGTCTCAGTCACAATGACTCCATTAAGTGTATGTGTTAAACCAGGGTTCATATTTCATAGTTTTTTATTCTTATATCCGACAAAAACTACAGTTTTTTTGCATTTATTATGCTATTTATTACATGATGTAAAACTGTTAACCTCTAATAAGAAACAAAGAACTCTTATAAGGAGAATTAAAAATAATACACAGGCCTACTTTAAAATAAATTAAACGCAGCCCTTGGGGAGTCCTCTGCACATTTGAAGGGAAAACAAATGTATTTCCACTTTGAAATAAATAAAATATATATCTGCACCCTAAAAAGAGTTAAAGATAAGAATGGAGAAACCGGCTCGAGAGCGCAAGCATTTGAAAATACACAACCGGAAAAAATCTGCCACTTCCTCACAGAGCCCCTCCCCCTCACAGAGCCCCTCCCCCAACACACACGAACGCACACATGACCAATGAGGGCACGAGGGCAATGTGTGCCCCGATGGAGGCTGACAGGCAGGTAGGCCGTCCAGTTACTTTAGCCGGACCGAGGCAGATGATTGGTCGAGCTTTTTACAGCGCTACGGCTTCCAGAGATACATTTTTGTATGTATTTATTGTCAAAGCATTTAATATATTCTTTGCTATCGGATGTTAAGAGCATTCCATGGAATATAACAAAAAGTGTATCTGAAATAAATTACATACCATATGAATTATGACTGAAGATCGTGAGCTGTCTTCCTCTCCCTTGTTGTTCCTCGATACGTAAAGGCTGCAGCACCGTTGACAACGTCTCTCCACACATCAGACATCCTGGTAAACCAGCATCGTGTGCTGTGAGAGCAGATAACTCTGTCCACGCAGAATTAAACCTGTGTTCCTCCGGTACTTTCCTTTGATGTCTCCACAGCTCGCTCATCGAGCCGGGGCTCAGGGTATTCGCCTCCAAGAACAGGCGCTCGCGCGGGACCGGAGCACGATGTGACGCGTATCTTAGTTGACCTAATTAAAACCGTTTTGTTTTTTATTTGTGTGCCACAGTATCACCTCAAAATACAAGATACGAAACATGTTCAACCGTGCAGCAAAATATAATAAATAGTCCTACAAATACTTTTATTTTATTTCCTTCTTATTTGTGTCTAAGCTCGAGGGAGCCAGAGCAGAGGGCTTACAGGGCCGCGGGTTGCCGACCCCTGTGTTAGCCCTACAGAGAGAAATAACTAATGTTCAGAATTAATGCAAATCAAGCTGTACACGCACACACACACACACACACGCACACACACACACACACACACGCACACACACACACCTCGTCCCTCCTCTGAATACACAACTGTTTCACCTTCCTTCCTTTTTTGTGTCATTTCCTTCGTCTCTCTGCGGATTTGCCTTCATTCTCCGTCAGCTCAGTGTGTGTGTGTGTGTGTGTGTGTGTGTGTGTGTGTGTGTGTGTGTGTGTGTGTGTGTGTCCGTCCGTCCGTCCGTCTGTCTGTCTGTCTGCGTGCGTGCGTCTGTGTGTCTGTCTGTCTGTCTGTCTGTCCGTCCGTCCGTCCGTCTGTGTCTGTGTGTGTGTGTGTGTGTGTGTGTGTGTCTGTCTGTGGTACGTCTAAGTAAAACATGTCTTTCTTCGCTGCATACCAAGGATGTAATATATTCGCGCCCTGAAGGCATCGTATAAAACATGCAGCGTTAATTTCCTCTCAACATAAAAAACTATAGCGCAGATGTCTCCGCGCTCCATATTGATTTTCTCAGAGATTGATTGTTGTCTGTTCCTGCAGATTCAAACTAATGCAGCATCAGTCAAAGAGCCGACTGGAAAATAACTCAATAATACATTCATCATTTCAAATATCACAGGACGGCATCAAATCCCCACGGCCACATTACAGAGATAAAGACCCAGCACACATTACAGTACAGAAAGGAGCTCCACGGGGGTCATAACGCCACAGATCCAGTCCGCAGAGAGTCGTCCAGAAACTGATAGAACCAGAAGCTATAAAAGCAGAATATAAATGTGTTTGCCTCCCTATTCTTTAAGATATATAATCTGTGTTCAAATATAATAGAATCGGAAGATATTTTTACTTAAATTAACACCATCCTCAGATATAAATTGTGAGGCTGTGCTAAGCTAACGTTAGCATGCTAATAGGCTCACAATAACAATATAGATTTAAATGTGTTTGCTCTGAGATGTAACAGTTATGTTTAAATATAATGGTATTGGAAGATATTTAAAGTCAAACTAACATCCTCAGTTATAAATTCATGTGTTTAAAGAAGTATGAGAGGCGGTGGTTTTAACTAACAGTCGCATGCTAATACGCTAACAATACTAGCATGACGAAATTAGCATTGCTGTGGCTACTTGTGCATTTAAATGTCCCCGGTTTTAATTTTGAAAATGTGGTCACCTTAATGTAGCCACGCACTCAACACGGCACAGGTATAGTTATGTGTTTCCTTTCTACAATTAAAGAATATATAAAACAACAACAAGTGTTTGATTTGAGACAAGGTGTTACGTTCAGGTTATGTTAGCTTATTAGCATGCTACGATTAGCTTGTTAGCAATAAATAAAGGCATTGTTTCTTTAATGCGGTTGTTGTTGTTGTTGTATACAAATATATAAAAGCTGTTAGAAAAAAACTCACATCCATTGCATCAGTTGCATTTTATTTATATGTTACACTTCTTTATGTACATATCATCCCTGCCCAATAAATAGATAAAACCTAGAGCTCATAAAGATGTATGGAAATGCCTCCAGGTGGAAGATGAGTGATTGAAAAACATATTTATAAATCAATAATAAGGAAAAGAAGAAGTCTGTCTGTCTGACTGACTCAAACGTGTAGAGCACCGATACACACACGTGTGGAGGACATGTCCCAAAGATGGCAGAATAATCATGTCAGAAGAAAGTGTAATAAGAAAAGGTATCTGAGTTGTCCAACAGTTCGGTGAAGCCTGATGTAACGGGCGAGAAAAAGAAGTGAAAGTCGTAAGCACTAACAGGAACAACAGAAGAAGACAGACAGGAAGTACACACCGCCTGGTAAACAGTGCTTCACATGAATCGTATTCTTTCACTAAAAACATTTTTTTCTCCTGTCATTTTTTTAAAGCTCTTCCGGTGCTCGACCTTGGCTCTTCCTCCTCCTCCTCTCCTCTCCTCCTCCTCCTCCTCTTCCTCCTCTGCTTCTTCTCTTCTTCTTCTCCTGCGATTATCTCTGGATTACTGTAATTACAGCTCATTCATCTTTCCTGCCAGAACTCAAGGACGACACACACACACACACACACACACACACACACACACACACACACAGTGCACATGTCTCCTCGTTACAGAAAGTTAATTTGGAGAAATACTCCTTTAATTATGATTCTTATCTGGGTCATTCATAACCATCACCGCTCCAGACGTGTGTGTGTGTGTGTGTGTGTGTGTGTGTGTGTGTGTGTGTGTGTGTGGGTGGGTGTGTGTGTGGTGTGTGTGTGTATGTGTCTGGTGAGTATGTGTGTGTGTGTGGTGTGTCTGTGTGTGCATGCGTGTGTGTATGTGTCTGTGTGAGTATGTGTGTGTGTGTGTGTGTGTGTGTG
>CM070444.1:25831429-25896083 GCA_036324595.1 Champsocephalus gunnari
AAAAATCTATAAACAGTGGGGAATTCCTGCGGGGGCAATTATTTTCAATCACACACACTCTACTCACAAACACACTCACATATATATATATGTATATATATACACTACATATATTAACAGGAAAGGTGATGTGAGAGAGAGTGAATTCACATTAACAGTGTTGTGACTGAATGCAGTGTTTCCTCGTGAGGATCCGACAAAGAGACACAAAGGCATGTCGAACAACAACACAAAGGCACGACATTACTTTATTTTAAAATGCTACTAAAGTAATGTGGACAACTTTAGGACAATCTTAAACATCAACAGCAGCGGAAGCTCAGTGAGTAGTCACAAACATATGTGTACTATTTAGCCTTTTAGGAAGCGTACTCCTCGTAACCTGTCACCTGACTTCGTGTTGCACTGTCCTCCTTTTAATGCACATCGTATCGTCGTCCTGATCATCTAAATGTATTCTTAGATTAGATTACTTTATGTCTTTTACTGGTCACTGAGTGTTTTAAGAGATCCTGTGAAGCACTTTGAACTGCAATTATTGTATGAAAGCTACAGAAATAATGATTATTATTATTATTAAATAAAAACCACAGCTAGATTTTTTTTGTTATATTTTTTACATTTTTCGGAACAATTGTTTCTCAGACAAGATTTTTTACCGTGCAACTTATTTTGACATGAATTCCCATTTAGAGGACGTATTATTAAGAATATAAAATAGTGACATCTCTTGACGTTGCCTCTGGGTTGATGCTTCAAGTTATCTTTGATATGTAATGTTCTCTTTTTGTTAAATTAACAAACTTTTATAATAATAATAATTCCCCATCTTAATCTACATTATCTATTTTATAAGCAGTGCTCATGGTTGATTTAGTGAACAAGTGCAAAGACCGTTAACCAGGGGCGGATCTAGAAACATGTTCAGGGGTGGCCGAAACCCATGTATTTTGTCCTTAATGTTTATTTTCTTTTTTAATGCTTAATGTCTTGCATTTTTTTTTGTAAAGCACTTTGAATTGCCTTGCGTTGAAAAGTGCTATATAAATAAACTTGCCTTGCCTTGCCTTGCCTTGCAAGAGGGTGGCAGGAGAATTTCAGGGGTGGCTTCCTGGCATATGCTGATTTAATCGCAGTCATATCAATTAATGTTAACTTGGAAAGCCACAATATTGATATTGGAACTGAATAACATTAGGTGGCACATCGGTAAAGCCTTACATATATAAGGTGGCAGACATAATTAAATGAATTTAAACTGAACAATAACTGAATGAGTTTGACTCACTGACCAGCAGGGGTGCCCAGTGGCGACTGGGCATTAGGGGCAGCCCCACCTAGTGTCAGCAGAGAGTATTACAAATAATGATTACAAAGAAAATGCAAAAAAACTGATTCGTCTCATTGCTGTTTTAGTCTGTGCTCTTCTAAGTAGTGTCTACAGTGTGTGCCTATTGAGCTGTTTAGAGCCATGTGGGACAAAACCCGATCCTGCCCCTCCCTCTCCCTGTCCAAGTGAACCGTGACTGTAAAAACTACACTGCGCATGCTCAGAGTATTTTCCTATTTAATGTGTGTGGCAAAAGATAATGACCATAGGGGCAAAGTGCTGCCATCCCCACCATACGCCATCTCACATCATTCAGAGCTGATTGGCTGTAAGTACGTGTGCCGCGAAAAGTGTGTGAAGACGAGGAGACGAGAGACGCGTCCTGAAACCAGGAAGTAAGCTGCGCATGGCTTCCCTCCACAAAAAGCAATGAGATTTCTCCATAGGATTTTAGAAAATAGCTCAAAATAAGATCTGTGGGAAACTGTTAGATAAATGCACGTTTTGTTCAGCCGGATAATATCCACATGTCTACCCTACTTTTATCATTTTCGAATCATAAATCTATCGATTAGATTAGATTTATGATAGACTTTTGAAACTACAAGAAGATAAGGAGGACTTTTACAAAAAAGTAATAGAGATGTTTGTCCAGAGGGATAGCATGGACTTCATCTTCAAGTCAAGGTCAGACCGCATGTTATTGAAAATGGGATCTTACTAAGAGAGAACAATTCAATATTGAAATTACATTTTTGGGGTATCCTTCTGTTGAACTGTCTGTTTAAAATTAATCGAAGCATCAGACTAAAGAGGCTTTTGAAAATAGTGTCATATTTTGATTTAGGTCAGAATATAATATGTGTACACCTGAAGAGCCAGAGCCTCAGCAGCCATGAACCTCACTGCAGAAGCTTCTAGACATCTACGTGTTTTGTGCCCCACCACTTTAGTACATATAGAAACGCCGCTGTCTGGGAACCAAATCTATGCAGACTGATAATAAGTACATTAATTAACTGTCTCGTCGATGTTTGTCTAAATTAATATGCTACTATTAACAATCATATTATTCCTATCAGCTGTTATCGCTGTTATGATTCACATATTCAGTGTTATTATTAAATAAACTATATTTTGTAGTTAATGATGAACGTTCCTCAAGATGCTTGCTCACCCTCCTTCAAATTTGAAAGACAAGTAATTACTATTATATATCAAAAGACTCAAAGGACCAGTTCAGCGCCCCACGACTTCACTGCAAACAGTTACAACCTGGACTTCACGTCAGACAGAACAAACATTAAAGAAGTGACGAACTGCATCAGTTAGGGTTAACAACGTGTGTTCAGCTAAAACATAAACATCGCTGCAGTTATTATCCAGTGGAGAGTCCTTACCTGCTGGCCTAGTTAAATCAAAATGGTTACTTTTTTGGCTTATTTGACTTTCTCAGGACTTGAAACTGTTTTTTGGGGGCAGACCCCCGACAAAGACAAACATATATACAGACGTAAGGTCATCATCTTAACAGTTTTGTATGCTCATCGAGTCGTCCGTGAGCAGAGCATCAAGTTGGCTATTACAGCTGAATGCCGCGATTACCATCTTGTTCAGCAAAACGCCTCAAAACGTATTAAGATCCAAAGCGTTAGTGCGTTTTGATTCAATGCTGAGCGTCAGCCACACTGACCGTCTCTTCTCCGTCAGTGTGGACCGCACCTCATTCCTTCCGTCTGCTTGAGTCCGAATGCTTCTTGTTTTGCGCTGTCCCCCGTTCAAATGAAATCGCCGCCAATCATATTTCGGGGGGTTACATGACTCGCGTCTTGTGCTGCATTCACTTGCACTCGGACATTAGAGATTTTCTCTCATAAATGTCCGATGAGCCATAACTTTTCTTTCAAAACAAAGCTGCTAACTGGGGCAGCTGCCACCCCGTAGAACCGGCACTGCAGTTAACAGACTAATTAGCCGCGTTAATTAACGCCTTTGTATGTAGTAGTTGTTTCTCTACTAAACAGATGTAATCAGAACTCAGATGTTGTTTTCCACAACAGCAAATCTGAATATTGATGGTTAGTTGAAAACTGATTAACGCACTCAGTTTAATTTGAAAACAATCAGTGACATTGTGTTCATGCCTGAAGAACATCGTGACGACAACATGTGTTATTTATTAAAGAGGTCATAGTCTGCTGAGGTTCAGGTGTATATTAGTATGTAGTGTCTCTACTTTAAAGAGTCCTCTCCTGCTGATGTTCAGGTGTATATCAGTGTGTAGTGTCTCTACTTTAAAGAGTCCTCTCCTGCTGATGTTCAGGTGTATATCAGTATGTAGTGTCTCTACTTTAAAGAGTCCTCTCCTGCTGATGTTCAGGTGTATATCAGTATGCTGTGTCTCTACTTTAAAGAGTCCTCTCCTGCTGATGTTCAGGTGTATATCAGTATGTAGTGTCTCTACTTTAAAGAGTCCTCTCCTGCTGATGTTCAGGTGTATATCAGTATGTAGTGTCTCTACTTTAAAGAGTCCTCTCCTGCTGATGTTCAGGTGTATATCAGTATGTAGTGTCTCTACTTTAAAGAGTCCTCTCCTGCTGATGTTCAGGTGTATATCAGTATGCTGTGTCTCTACTTTAAAGAGTCCTCTCCTGCTGATGTTCAGGTGTATATCAGTATGTAGTGTCTCTACTTTAAAGAGTCCTCTCCTGCTGATGTTCAGGTGTATATCAGTATGTAGTGTCTCTACTTTAAAGAGTCCTCTCCTGCTGATGTTCAGGTGTATATCAGTATGTTGTGTCTCTACTTTAAAGAGTCCTCTCCTGCTGATGTTCAGGTGTATATCAGTATGTAGTGTCTCTACTTTAAAGAGTCCTCTCCTGCTGATGTTCAGGTGTATATCAGTATGTAGTGTCTCTACTTTAAAGAGTCCTCTCCTGCTGATGTTCAGGTGTATATCAGTATGTAGTGTCTCTACTTTAAAGAGTCCTCTCCTGCTGATGTTCAGGTGTATATCAGTATGTAGTGTCTCTACTTTAAAGAGTCCTCTCCTGCTGATGTTCAGGTGTATATCAGTATGTAGTGTCTCTACTTTAAAGAGTCCTCTCTGCTGATGTTCAGGTGTATATCAGTATGTAGTGTCTCTACTTTAAAGAGTCCTCTCCTGCTGATGTTCAGGTGTATATCAGTATGTAGTGTCTCTACTTTAAAGAGTCCTCTCCTGCTGATGTTCAGGTGTATATCAGTATGTTGTGTCTCTACTTTAAAGAGTCCTCTCCTGCTGATGTTCAGGTGTATATCAGTATGTAGTGTCTCTACTTTAAAGAGTCCTCTCCTGCTGATGTTCAGGTGTATATCAGTATGTAGTGTCTCTACTTTAAAGAGTCCTCTCCTGCTGATGTTCAGGTGTATATCAGTATGTAGTGTCTCTACTTTAAAGAGTCCTCTCCTGTCGTGTGTGTGTGTGTGTGTGTGTGTGTGTGTGTGTGTGTGTGTGTGTGTGTGTGTGTGTGTGTGTGTGTGTGTGTGTGTGTGTGTGTGTGTGTGTCAAACATGTTGTACCTTCTCTCTCTTTTTTCTGATTTCTCTGTTCAGTGAAGCGATTTATTTTGTTCTCTCCTCGACAGACGAGTTTCTCTGCTGCTTCAACATTTCCCTGCTCTGATTCACACCCTCCCCTATAGCGTGTGTGTGTGTGTGTGTGTGTGTGTGTGTGTGTGTGTGTGTGTGTGTGTGTATACATGCGTGTGTGTGTGTTTTGATAACAGTGCTCCTCTGATAATCAGCCACAATTACGTCCCAGCGGAAAGGGAGAGAAGAAGTGGGAGGAAGCTATCAGAAGGAAACCATTGATATGGAAATATCTCTGACACACACACACACACACACACACATACACACACACACACACAGACACACACACACACACACACAGACACACACACACACACACACACACACACACACACACACACACACACACACGTACGCTAGCAGTGTGACAGCAGGAGAATAGGAGGCTGTATATTCTGCCTCAGAAACCTTTCATTACAGCACACTGAGACTCCTCATTAGAGACAGAGCGTCCTTCTCTCTGAAGACTCCTCATTACACGTTCTGCAAACAATCAATCAATGTTTATGTTTTGGTCTTCGTTCATTTGATATTTCTACCTCTAGTTTGATGATTCTGTCGATTAGAGTCTAGTTTCAGCCCGAGGTCTGTTGCAGTCTTCGGGTTGTTGTTCCTCTCTGTTTTTGGCCATTGAGCAGATATTCCTGTCTGTCTTGGTGTCTCGAGTTCTCCATCCTGGGGCCTCGTCTATAAAGGGATATACGCTCAAAAGATGGCGTACGCCAGTTTCTACGCAATGTTTAGAAAATACTAACTTGACGGGAAAACGTGCGTCCTCCACGCAAACAAAGGGCTATTTCGCACAATAGGTGTGCCTTGAAATGTTTACTTGTCCTTTGGTGTGCCTTGGGAACCACTGGTCTAGCGGGTGTAACTAAAATACAAGATGTCGTATTTATATATATAAATAAATATACTGAGAGAGGAGGTCTGCGGGCAGACCCCTCTCGCAAAAGCTGCATCGCATTTCAAGTCGGTTGTGATGTATAAAGGGAAACCGGCGTAGGACGTGGCGTACGCACTTCCCTCGCCGGTACGCAATATTTTGTAAATCGGAAAATGTCGGAACATTTCTGAACCTATTTGTTGGATTTCTACTACGTCAGCAGCCTTCCCACGTGAGTCCTACGCACGGCGTTATACATGAGGCTTGCCTGTTGTCGGTTCTTTAGGTCGATATTTCTGTCCGTTTAAAACAGCGTGACTTTATTTGCACTCTATTTTAATATCTTTAATTTGATGTTTCCGTCTGTCTTTATTTCTGACATTCTAAATCCTAAGTTAGTTGCTTCCGTATGTTTTAGAGTATTTTGTATTTTTGTAGTATTTCTGTCAGTTTTCAGAGTTAAACTTGTCATCCTTTAGCAGTTTTACAGCATGTATGCATTCTGACAGCTCAGTAGCTTGTGTTGCTCAACGGCACAAAGTCAACGGGTTTCAAGCATGCAACCCAGGTGACAGGAAACACGCCCGTTACCACGGTTACCCCACAGAAAGGGAGAGAAAGAGTCTGTCATTCCTTCGTCTCTCGTGTTCGGCTTCAGGTTTCTGTGCCTGACAGGATTACAACCTGACATGAAGCCCTGACACACACACACACACACACACACACGCACACACACACACACACTTGACGTTGATAGAAAATAGAAATGAAGGCTGCAGAGTCACAGTACAAATCAGATGCTATTTACCCTGGAGCACACACAGTGAAACCAAACACACACACACACACACACACACACACACACACACACACACACACACACACACACACACACTCGTAGCTCTGTGTAGTTGGGATTACACAGTGTGTGTGGAGCAGCCGGGGATTCAGCAGGAGAGTAACATGTGAAAGAGGCTTCACACACTTAATAAATTATTTTAGAGATTTAGAGAGAGAGCCTTTTATTGCCATTGTACACAGAGTATAACGAGATTCAGAGTGCAACTACATAACACTAAAAAACACGGCCATAGGACAGATCATACGGGGGAATAAATAGTTACACATATTGATATAAAAACAGTAAATAAAGTGCATTTCAAAGTGTGTGTATGTGTGAGAATGGTTACGGTTATTGCATTAGGTGGAGATGTGTTCCGGAGAGGGCAGCGGGAGGTGGAGATGTGTTCCAGAGAGGGCAGGGGGAGGTGGAGATGTGTTACGGAGAGGGCAGGGGGAGGTGGAGATGTGTTACGGAGAGGGCAGCGGGGAGGTGGAGATGTGTTACGGAGAGGGCAGCGGGAGGTGGAGATGTGTTACGGAGAGGGCAGCGGGAGGTGGAGATGTGTTACGGAGAGGGCAGCGGGAGGTGGAGATGTGTTGCAGAGAGGGCAGGGGGAGGTGGAGATGTGTTGCAGAGAGGGCAGGGGGAGGTGGAGATGTGTTGCAGAGAGGGCAGCGGGAGGTGGAGATGTGTTACGGAGAGGGCAGCGGGAGGTGGAGATGTGTTCCGGAGAGGGCAGGGGGAGGTGGAGATGTGTTCCAGAGAGGGCAGCGGGAGGTGGAGATGTATTCCGGAGAGGGCAGCGGGAGGTGGAGATCCTGCATACCACCCCGAGATGGAGTATGACAGCACGCTCTCCATGGTCGCCCGGTAGAAGGACACCAGCAGCTTCTTGTTCAGTCCTCCGAAGCACCCTCAGGAAGTGAAGTCGCTGCTGGGCCTTCGTAACTGCTGCAGCGGTGTGCGCCGTCCAGCTGAGGCTCTCCGACATGTGAACCCCCAGGAACTTAAAGGTGGAGACCCTCTCCACTCTCTCTCCATGGAGGTGAAGGGGGGCGGGTTCCGGACGGTGCTTTCTGAAGTCTATGAGGATTTATTTTGTTTTGCTTGTGATACAGATTGTTAGCTGAACACCACGCAGACAGCTTCAGGATCTCGTCTCGCCGACTCGTCGTCTCTCTTATATATTTGGCCGACCACAGTGGTGTCATCTGCACATTTGATAATGGAGTTGGAGGGGTGACTGGGAGAGCAGTCGTGTGTGTAGAGAGTGTAGAGCAGAGGGCTCAGCACGCAGCCCTGCGGGGCGCCAGTGCTGAGGGTGCGGGGGAGGGCATAGGGCCTATTTTCACTGTCTGAGGACGGTCTGTTAGGACATGATTAATTCAGGCGCATAAGATGGAGGGGAAACCTAGGCTTGACAGTTTTCCACTAGCCAGTGACGTGAGGTAACGTTCACAATACGAACCAACTCACAGGAGAAGTGTTGCGGAAATGCGCCGACACGTACCTCCAACATGTTTTATGCTTAAGGAAAATAATGTTAAGAAAGTCAAACAAAGATTATTCCCTGACTCGAGTTATTCCAGGTCTCATCCCAGAGGTCTGTCCTTTAAAACAACAACAACAAATAAATGATCTGCTCGACCTACGAAGGCTCGTGACCAACTGTCTGTGAGAGACTCGGTCATTTCTCTCCTTCCTGAAACACCGTGACTTCAAGAGACCGACCGTTAGTCTCTAATCACTTTCCACGACGAGTCAGAGTCCTTAACTCGACCGCAACGAAACCCACCTGGCGTCAATGATGTGTTGAAACTACATCATTACACAACTGGATCAAAGCTAAACGGCCTATGATCAGTATATATAGTAGCTGCTACACACACACACACACACACACTCACACACACTCACACACACACACACACACACACACACCACACACACACACACACACACACACACACACACACACACACACACACACACCACACACACACACACACACACACACAGTTATGAGTCGACAGTAATTTAGTTCAGTGAGGTTGGATTAATCGGAGCCTCCGGCTGCAGCAGAAACAACGTTAACCATCCATCTGCTCTGACACCTGATCTGATATAATTACTACACACACACACACACACACACACACACACACACACACACACACACACACACACACACACACACACACACACGCACACACACACACACACAACTGTCATCTCTAGCTAGTAATCTCTTGAGAAAACCACATTTCAGTTGAACTCACTTCTCTCTTGCGCTGCAGGTGTAAAATTAAACATGGATGATACTCCTAGAGATTAGAAGTATGAAAATAACTCGTGACGAATGTTAATATGAGAGACGGGAGAGACGGGAACGGGAGGGACGTGAGAGACGGGAGAGACGTGAGAGACGGGAGAGACGTGAGAGACGGGAGAGGCGTGAGAGACGGGAGAGACGTGAGAGACGGGAGAGACGTGAGGGACGGGAGAGACGTGAGAGACGTGAGGGACGAGTGAGACGTGAGAGACGGGAGAGACGAGAGAGACGGGAGAGACGTGAGCGACGTGAGCGACGGGAGGACGGGAGGGACGAGGAGAGGACGGGAGAGACGGGAGAGACGTGAGAGACGTGAGAGACGGGAGAGACGAGAGAGACGTGAGAGACGGGAGAGGACGTGAGAGACGGGAGAGACGGGAGAGACGGACACACACCTCTGCAGACGACAGGAAGCTAATCTGTGTGAGATAAGACTGTCTCTAAGTCTCTGAGCTCTGGAGGAAAACCCTGAAATCCAGAATATCATATTTCCATAATCTGCCCCGTCTTCTCTCCAACACGTCCCGACACTCACCACCTGCCTTCCCAGCATGCACCTGGCCTCTGAGACATCACCATAATCCACCAGGCCTGTGCAGAGGATCTCACAGCTCACGTGTTGGAGTATAAAGAGAATATAAGTACCTCCAAAGTGCAAACATGTAAAGTCCATCCATCCCAGCCACCGGACGGTTCCAGATACCATCCGGATTATGCAAATTGAAGGCGGAACAAGTTCGTGGTATTTCAATTTAAATAAAGATAGGGAATAACCGCCATAAAGCCGCGCATGTTTTATATTTGAATTGTTTCTGAAACTGCCGCGTGTTTCTTCAGATGGAAACGGCAACGAGGCAATTTAATCGTTAAAAGAATCGAGACCAAGTGGCAAAGGAAACACATTTAAAAAACATCTAAGAACAAGAATTAAGGACGCAAGAACAGAGAAATAAAAGCAAGCAACACACAGTTAGAAAGGGACCATGTGAGCGGCGGCGGCGGCGGTTCAGTCTGTAGGGTTTGGACTATTCTTTCACACGCATACGGGTTTTGGGTCGAGGGCGACACCGTACTTCCGGTATCCGCCATTTCACACGAGGTGCAAGCAGAATATCATCGTCTATCGCCTTCATCAATATCTAGTCAACTCTAAAATACCACATGTATGCAACGGCATGATAATATTATTGTGACAGGTGGGGTTTCCAGAAGATAGACGGAGATGCAGCCAAAATCGACGAAGGCCACTGTAAGGGCGACCCGACAACCCACACAGCTCTAGTTACCCTGGTAACGACCTCGAGCACACCCCTCAAGCCCAGAGATGTAATCCGAAGACATGCAGCGATTTCTTCGGTCGTTAATTCAGAAAACAAAACTAGTGCGCTCTGCCTGGCTACGTTAGCTAGCTGTTTATATTTGCACCTCCAGGATATTTGCACCTCCAGGAAAATGGCGGATTTATATATATATATATATATCTATGGCGCGCGTTGCATTGTGGGTAGCTCGTGACGTCACTGTGTGTGAAAGAATGGACCGAAGGGTCGCCGGTTCACGTCCCGACGACGAAACAATACTACGAGTCAGTAGTCCTGGTACTGGAGTGGAGCCAGTTCACCTCCTGGGCCACTGCCGAAGTGCCCTTGAGCAAGGCACCTGACCCCCAACTGCTCACTGGTGCCGACTAGACTGGCTGCCCCCGCTCTGACCTCTCAACTGCTGAGAGCATATAACTGTGTGTGTATTTGTATGTGCATGTTCTAAAAAGTGTGTGGGCTACTGTGTCTTCTTCTTCTTCTTCTTCTTCTTCTTCTTCTTCTTCTTCTTCTTCTTCTTCTTCTTCTTCTTCTTCTTCTTCTTCTTCTTCTCTTCTTCTTCTTCTTCTTCTTCTTCTTCTTCTTCTTCTTCTTCTTCTCTTCTTCTTCTTCTTCTTCTTCTTCTTCTTCTTCTTCTTCTTCTTCTTCTTCTTCTTCTTCTTCTTCTTCTTCTTCTTCTTATTTCTTATTCTTTACTTCTGACAAACTGATAATTCTTCTTCAAACGGAAAGCCAAATGATAAAGGCATTGAGAGTTGAAATGGACTTTGACTTTACTCTGGGTTTCTTTGCCTGTTCTTTATGAAACTGTTCAAATGTGTAATTATCTACGCTCTCCGCTCTTAAACTGCAGAAGAAGAGACTCTGACTCTGTGCCTCCAGGTAAATGAAACAGTATGTCCCGCAGCCCTTCATCGCAGAGTGAGCATGTGAATCAGAGGCTTCACTCACTTCCTGTTTCCTCACCCCGCCGCTCCTCTGCCTCGCGGTCTCTGCTTTAGATGAGCTGTCAATCACCCGGACGCCGCCCCGAGCCACAGTTACTGCGACATTATTACCTCCGCGTTCAACACGGAGGATTACACCGGTTCAGGGCCGCCTGTTCCCCGAGGAGGCAGAAACTACACCCGAGACTCGGGGGAGGAGATTACACGATATAACTTTGATTCAACTGAAGTAGATACGAACATATCGGGGCCGTCTGTCGATTAGAATATTTAATCGCAAATCAATCGCACATTTTGTATCTGTTCTAAATGCACCTTGGGAATATTTTCAAGTTTGTAATACATGCAAATGTTTGTTTATTATCATCTCTCTCTTTCTCTCTCTCTCTCTCTCTCTCTCTCAGCTGTGTGTTGGCTTGCTGTTTTAAAACCAACACGTTCTCACTCCCATCCCGTCACATATTGACGGACGGTCAGGGCCCCTCCCCGTCGCTATATTACGTGCAGGGTACCCCTTGCCCGTCAGGATTCTACGGGCAGGGCGTCCCATAGACCTTCATAGACCACGTGATCAACAACGATGGCCAACCTTCGTGTTATTCTCGGTGGATAAATGTTTTTATTTCTGATTATTTGTGCAGTACATGTACATGATGTTTAATACTGGCAACTTCTAATTGTGGGAAAAAACGAAAACGTTCAGTAGAGACGTCCCATAGAACATTTTGCGAAACACCAAATTCGATTCCAGTTTTGGATAGTCCGGGTGTGGTTTCGTTCCATTTCAAACAGCTGTTTGACGCTGTAACCTTGGCGCACTGCCACTCCAACATCCAATCCCAGAGCTTGAAGAGTAATCACGGGGACTGTAGTCCTAAACGATAGCTGGGGATTCTGGGTAGTGTAGTGTCTTCGGCCATCCTAAACTCAAACATTTTGACAATCGCAATGAAGCTCGAAACTGTCCCTTATAGGCCTACGTCTGTTTCCGGTTATTTTTATTTTGAAATTCAGTTCCTGACGAACGCCAAAAAAGACCGAGATTATGGAATTAGACCAATAAATAAAAGCAAGGATAATTGTGTGTTATTGGTGAGTAAATAACAGTGTGTTATTTTGAAAAGAATAACAAATTAGAAGGAAAAAAAGATTTTAAAAACACGAGGCTCTGAGCCCCATGTATTCTCCTCACAGGCGGCAACACTAAAGGTCTACAATAAAGACCTGCATGAAGATTTGGGATGTTCTTGCCTTTAGATTTCTCCCAATAAAGTCCAAGCACAGAGGGTGACTGCTGTGAAAAAACACATTGCCACCAAAAAAACGTAGCATTCATGAAGTAATCTTCATCATAACAAGTAAACTAAACATCATGTACATGGACTGCACAAATAATCAGAAATAAAAACTCATTACTCGCATAAAATGACATCAAAACGCATTTTAATGGCCAAATGAACCTTAAAATAGGCATTTTCCCCCGAGAATAACACGAAGGTCAGCCATCGTTGTTGATCACGTGGTCTATGAAGGTCTACGGGACGCCCTGCCCGTAGAAGCCTGACGGGCAAGGGGTCCGCTGTCCGCAATGAAGGTCTACGGGACGCCCTGCCCGTAGAAGCCTGACGGGCAAAGGGGTACCCCTGTATGTAATATAGCGACGGGGAGGGGCCCTGACCGTCCGTCAATATGTGACGGGATGGGAGTGAGAACATGTTGTTAAAACATCTTATCTCTCGCTAGAATCCAACTAACAACAACCTCAAGCTTTGGGCTCTGAAACTACGGGGCGGGCCGAGGACAAATACACACGCGTTAATCGCACGTTAAAATAATTAGTGGCGTTAAAATAAATTGCATTAACGCGTTAACTTGACAGCCCTAAAAATATATCTTTACCAACCTTCTTATATCCGGGGAATGTCTTATTACAGGACATTAGCTCCATATGTAGCGCTGGGCAAAGAAAACTAAATATTATGTTCTCCTCAAGAACTCTAACAACTCAATCTAAGTTCCTTAATCTTTCAGGGGTCTGTTCAACTTCCTCGAGGATTACAAGTCAAAGAATCTCCAAGACTCAAGGACTCTTCCAATCAACTTCTTCAAGGTATCCTACAACCTCCTTTATATCTACAGCCTTTTCAACGACTCAGATGATCCCTGAAACCGACTGAAAAAACATTTTCGACCGCCTCAAGAAAACGTATAACCTCTAGAGGAACCTCAGAACCTCCTCAAGGGCTCCTTCAAAGACCCCAATGATCTGTGAAACCTCCTCAAGGCCAACAACCTCCTCGGGGACTTTAGCAAACTCCTCAAGTTGTCCGACAACGTCTTTATGACTACTTTAAACCCTTTCCTCAAAGAACCCTAACACCTTCTTAAAGGCTCCGAAAACCTCTTAAAGTATCATTAAATCCTCTCCATGACTTACATGCTCCTTAAACCTTCTCTAAGGACCGCCAGAACTTCCTCAAGGACCCCAACAACATCCTCAATTAGTTCAACAATCTCCTCAGGGAACTTTTAAACCTCCTCAAAGACGGCAACCTCTTCAAAGGCCATTACGGCCCCTACACACGGCGGCGTGCGTTGCCGCTTGGCGGTGGGCGTGTCTTGAGCTTGGGGAGTCAACGCGAGCAGCCCGACCAACAACCAATCACATGAATGTCCCGCCCCGGACATACAAAGCAAAGCATTCATGCTACATCCATGCTGGCTAAATATACTGTCTATGCTGCTAGCTGTCCATTCAAACGAAAGTACACTGGATATAAACTCCCCAAACAAGCGAAAACCTACCAGTTTCCCCCACTGCTCTGCCCCCTCCCCCCACTGCCTGCACTCCCCCCGTGCCTGGCTCCTCCGGTTTGTATCCCTGTATGTTCCCTACCGCCACGATCATTTTCTGCTCCTTTTGTTGACATATGGGAAATAACTGCGGTCTGGCTCTCCCAACAGACACCCGGTTTGATTGGCTACTGCTTGTACTGTCAGATTTACATACGAGGGATTTGATTGGCTGACGCCTCCGTCGAGCACCTCGAAAGAAGCTACGCTTTGCTCCCACAATGCAGTTCGGCGAATCGTGACGTCACCCCGTTCAAAGTGAATGGGCAGAAGCGTTGAAGCGGCAACGCAGGCCGCCGTGTGTAGGGGCCGTTAGAACCTCCTTGAGCATCCTTACAACCTTCTTAAAGACTCCAATTACCCCTGGAAGGCAAGGCACGTCTATGTATATAGCACCCTTCAACACTTCAGGCAATTAAAAGTGCTTTACAAAAAATGAAAGACATTCGGAAAAGTTTCAGTGCAGTTTAAGATGTGAATATATCAATTAAGCAGCGACTAAAAGAAAAGTCTTCAGCCTGGATTTGAAAGTAGTCAGAGTAGTTCTGACTCTGGGGACAGAAAGCTGACCCGTCCCTGAAAAGATGAAAGTGGTCCAGTTGTAATGTTGTAGTATGAACACCTGGGGGCGCCAAAGTAGAGTTTATCACATTACAGAACACCACAACATGAACACTTTAATATATAACTTCTGTCTCAGCAAATTCAAGATGAAGAACTTTAAACATTTATATTTTGTCTAATTTGAGTTAATCTCTTTAGACACAATGAATGCATTTCAACTTCATGCCAAACAGACACTTTGGGGTGAAACTGAACCATCTCTTTGGATCTTGGATTGTTTTTCATGAAAAGGAACCAGCAAAAAGTCCTCTTCTCGATATAGAGCCTGAACTGACAAACTAAAGGCAACACATAATACATTAAGAGAAATGTGTGTGTCATTCAATGAAAGCTTATATTTTACGCTTTAAGTTTAATTTAAGAACAATATCAATTTATTTATTTTCTTTTAATGTATTTTTTAATTGTAATATTACATTGTCTTTCTCTCTTTATATATTTATATATTTTTGTTTCTTTATTTTATTTAACATACTTTTGTATTTTATTTTATTTGAGTATTTTATTGTATTACTCATCCCCTGAAACTGAATGAATCACCACTGTGTTTCATTCATTGACGTGTTGAATCACACACACACTCACACACACACACACCCACACACACACACGCACACACACATACAACGTTAAGCCCCGCCCCTCCCGGTGAGAGAACGGGAGGCCCGCTGGTGAATAAGGAACATTCATTGAGAGAAGCAGACAGACTGATTTCCAACAGACCGGATCCAGCACCGGGACTTTCTGCTGGTACTAATCGATCTGTGTGTGTGTGTGTGTGTGTGTGTGTGTGTATGTGTATGTGTGTGTGCGTGAGTGTGTGTGTCGGAGCCACATACGGACCTGCAGACAGGTAAGACTCTGAGCCTCAGTTACTGTCTGTTATCGATCCGCAGTATAAATACTCTGTTAATAAAATACCTGCATTTAATATGTTGTTTCTAGTGAAAGTAGAAAGTACTCTCATCTAAATATAGTGAAAGACAGTGAAAGTAGTCGTTGTGCAGATTGGTCCGTTTCAGAATAATATATATGATTTTTATAATGATTGATCATGAACGTGTTCTGAAAGCTGGTGGAGGTGCAGCCGGGAAGATTTATTTTAAATGTTGAAGTTGAAATGCATCAATCTGCTGCACTTAGAGAGCAACATGAGAGATCTATGGACACATCTCAACACCAGATGAAGCACAACTGTACACAGATTTTCTTTTTCTTTATGGATATTTTACAAATCACTCTCCTTTCAAACTGTATTCTTGTTTTACTGTCATATAGTATTTCATTTATAGTGAGTGAGTAACTCAGAGGAGTACCAGGAGACAGCGGTTGGTACTCTGGTACAGTTGTGGTGAAGGCATCTGACGTACTTGAACCGAAATGTCTACAGGCAGAAGATGGCATATTCTTCACATGAATATTCCAGCCAATCTCTGTTTTGAAACCGTGAGCTGCAAAATGAGCGCCTCACCCCGCTGTACAGGCGAGTTGGGGGCTTTTTTAAATATACCTGGGCAGGCTCTGTTTCGCAGAGGTCCTCTGGCACGTGCGGGCCGCCGAGGGGTGGCGGTGTTTGGGGCGAAGAAGACGGCTGCGGCTGCTCCGCCTCTGTGGGCGAGGCGGGCGTTAGTGTCCACGACGGTGGCCGCGGGTAACGTAATGTCCCCATGATCTGAACTGTTATTACTAGAGCCGGGACTCGATTAAAAATCTAATTAATTAGAGGCTTTGTAATTAATTAATCGAAATTAATCGCATTTTTAATCAAATATACATATCTGACCTGAGAACAGTGAGAAGCAATTTCCACATGGATTTTACTCCAAGTGGTCTACAGTCCAAGTGCATGACACTGTGGACCATCTAAGCTAATTTACAGATGGCCCTGAGCCCAATAGAGATTGCCCTGAAAAATGCACGCGGACGAAATGGCACGAAGGGTTTGGGGGGCCTCCGTCCCCCTAGAACATTTAGATGTGTGCAGGTCTTAGATGCTGTCTGGTGCATTCTCTAGACTGAATTATAAGATGAACCACCACAATATTATATTGTACAATTTCAATTGTATTCTTCATTTCACTTGTTTGTTTGTTCTTGTTTGTGTTTGCTCGCTTGCATGCCTGCATAGCTTTAAGAAATACTTAAGTTGTTGGTCAAAACACTTTCCATCTGATGAAGGCAGATGCCTTCCCAGATGTAGAAAACATTACATTCAGTTGTAACTGCCAAAACAAACATTATTTACACTATTATGGCCCCTGGTAAAAATGTTTGTAATGTTAACTACTGTAAGTTGGTCGAACGAATGCCTCCTCATCCGGAAGCTGACCGAGCAGACCCGAGCAGCAGTCGAGAGGAGCCGAGCGCATCCGCGAAGCACACGTCAGAGTTCCCGTTAGCCGGCAAATCTAAATATCTTCGGTCAAAATAATTTCCCCTTAGAGCAATACCGCTTCAGTTGCGCCACTTATGTGACACACAAGAATAGTCATCTCTAATGTCTAACACTTAATGTGGAGAAAGAGATGTCCTGGATGGGTTGATTGTGCGTTGATCTGTTGGTAATGCCTCGGGGTTCCGGTTGGCATGTAAACAAAGGCATAATGCTGCGCAATACTTTGTGGCCTCATCCAGTTGCATAGCGACACTTATTGTGTAGGTGTCTTTTAATAAGCAGGAAGTCATATCATTAGCTAGAACTAGCTGGATCTGATCGATATGGACATAAACGCGAGTCTAATCTGACGGGAGAGAGAGATCAGCTGCTGCGGCTCTGCATAACCTGCAGCGGTGAGCGGACAAAACACACTTCAGGTTAGAATATCACACGTAGCTATTTTAATTACCTCTCAAACTACCTAAACTAGTTATAGATATGTTTAGTTTTACTGTCGGGTCACTCATTACTGGATCCGCGAGCTGCATGATACTGGCATAATAGATTGCCCGATCGGGCAACCAGCAGGTGAGGCTTCATTGCCCGAGCTAAATACTAGATGCCCCGGGCCATCGGGCAGTCCTTAAAGTCGAGCCCATCCAGGGAGCCAGGGAGATGGTTATTCTCTCAGACGTGGACTCACTTATCCTGGCCCTGAAACCAGTCCTCTGGTTGAGTGTGGGTTGGGTCAGGGTGTGGTTCCTTGCACTCGGAGTAGGGCTAACGTCCACGCTAGCTGCTACATGCTAGCTGCTACATGCTAGCTGCTACATGCTTTGCATTTAGGTGATACTTTAGGCTTGATGTGCTGCGGTGATGTGCAAATTATTTTTTGCATAATTTGCACACAACCTTGCGCGTCCAGTGTTTTTTCTCTTGTTTAGTCCCTCGCGGCACTTTGTTTAAGATTACTGCCGCAATAGTGCTCTTGTCGACGCTTCCATCCGTCCGTTTTTTAAAACAGAATGTCCCATCCACGGGCCGACCAAAGCGGTCTCATCAGCTTGTTCGTTCATGTTTGACTATTGTTCACCGTGGTTTGCTGTTGTTTGAAGTCCCATGCTGAAGTCATGAACGTTAGTTGGTGCTCCAGTATAATCGGTACGCCTGAAACTCGTCCAGTGAGAAACGTTCCGCTGTGCAAAAATAAGTGCGATTAAAGTGCGTTAATTTTTGTGTAATTAATTAATCTTAATTAACGCGTTAAAGTCCCGGCCCTAGTTATTACCTGCAGTAGATGCAGTGTTACTGTTACTGGTAAGGGCTGGTTGTTTCAACCATTTTCTGATGTCCATCATTGACTATATTATTCTTATTATTATTATTACTACAATTATTATTATTATTGTTATTATATATGTAATATTTTTCACTTTAGATATTTTTGTTCGCCCTTATGCACCCCCGTAGAACCGGGCCTGCTCCAGGTGGAACTAAAGTCTGATTCAACACGTGGTTATATTTCACATCACATCATTCTTCCACATCTGTTTGTTTGTAGCCTTTATTTAACCAGGTGAAAACCCATTGAGATTAACGATCTCTTTTCAAGGGAGACCTGCAGCGCATTGGTTAAAAACAACAGAAAACAAAAAGGACATCAATACAACATAATTACAGGGTATCCATAGCAACCTATTCACAATGACAGATATCTAACAACAACATTTCCTCCATCCGAGCTTTCAAAGCCTGCCTGATGTTTAGACAGGATGTCACCTTGACCTGTTCACTCACGAGGCGTTCGAGCACCTTCGCCAGAACTGACCATTTAGACCAGGGGTGTCAAACTCAAGGCCCGGGGGCCAAATCCGGCCCGCCACTTAATTATATGCAGCCCCACAAGAGCTTGCAAAGAACGGTTACAGGCGCACAAACGACATGTCCCACAATGCATCTCTCTTTTGACTTTTTTCTCAGAATTAGACTTTTATTTCAAGATTTAACTTTTTTTCTTTTTAAATCATTTTGGGACACACGCACTTGCAATTATTTGCCCTAGAATTCTGCTTTCAGACGTAGTTCATTATGAAGTTATTACCCTATCCGATGATAATCCAATGCAGAGGCAATAACATTATTTTATATATATATAACATATTTATATATGCATTTTTATATAGTCTTAAAGTTACAACCGGCCCTTTGAGCGCAACCATAATGCTGATGTGGCCCGCGATGAAATTGAGTTTGACCCCCCTGATTTAGAGATTGGCCTATAGTTATTTAAAATAGTTGCCTCCCCTCCTTTCAGTAAAGGCAAGACATACTTCCATACTTTTGTAATTGTGTTCGTGCTGAGGGAGAGGTTAGAAAGAGAAGTGAGAGGTGGAGCAATACAATCTGCAGCTATCTTTAAAAAGAAAGGAACTGTAGTGTTCACAGAAGCAGAGTTAGTGACCGAATCAAGCAGAGAGCCACAGGACACAACATGCTCATTAAAGCAGCTGAGCATAGAGCCCTGTCCGATAGAGAGCCAGACGCTGTGGTGAGGCACGGAGGAGCTCATTACGGATCTCACCGGTGGATATCGATTTTATGGCTTTCCAAAGTGTCCTAGGATTATTTAGGTTGTCTGTGGAAACTGACAGATAGTACTTCGACTTTTGACGTGAGAAGTGAAGCTACTCCTTAGCTGCCTGAAGCGCAGCCACTCTACCTCTGAGCCTGATCTCCCAGCCTTCGCCCAGGCCTTGTTCCTCTCATGAAGGAGACTGGACAGCTCAGCAGAGACCCAAGGATCGTCTCGTCCCTTCCCTCTGAATGTACGCAGGGGTGCATGTCTATCAATGATCTCCATGAACCAAGATAACAATAAGACCATGAGGTTTCCACATCAGCACACAGATCGATGTTCCCCACTCAAACCCAAACAGATCATGCACAAAACCCTGCTCCACTAAATGTTTCGTGTCTCTCTTGATGATAATACGAGGTTTAACCTTTCGGACCTTAGTGTCCCTGATGGTGGCTACAGCTCAGTGTGCATCTAGACCGGTGACGACAACACCTATTGACGCCGCAGCCACTGGAAGGTATATTCTTGATTAATTAGACTTCTCTGTTTCAGTTATTCTACTCTGTATAATTGTTCTGTAGTTATTGTTAGCGATGTTACGTATTGCGCCGAGGCTTCGGAGCGTGTGTCGAGTAATCCCCGAAGCTTTTTGTGAAGCTCGTATCGAGTTGTTTATAAAAGCTACAGCTAAATGAGATAATGTAGTTAATAAATGTGTTCTTTGATATGGTTCAGCCTTTCTCAGGCTACAACATGGTTACGTTTATGAATATTATTAAGGAATATAAATCCCTCTTTGCAATGTTTACCAGCCTCCTTAGGCTTTTCAATCACAATCATTCAACTGGAATAAATACAATATTGTTGACATGGAAATATGATTTAATGTTCGTTGTTTAGAGTTATCCTAAGGCTTTACTCATTGGGAACTCGGTATGAGATCGAGCACACTGTGGAGATGTCCAACCTGCCTGTTGTACACACTTTGACCAGCAGGGGGTTTGTGTTCAGATGAAGCCTTTAGCGAACCAATTGGCTGCAAAGCTTCAAAGCTTCATCTCGCCATCACGAGTTATTGTAGCTACAACGGCGCTTTTGAGAGATTTTAAATCTCAGATCTGCTCACGTGAACCTGTTACTCAGGTCTCAGTCGGCACTCAAGCCTGCATCACAATAGGCACGGCCCATCAGCTGTCGCCCATCAGCTGTAGAGAGGTAACTAATTAGAGGGGCGTGGCACCACAGCTGTGTGAACTCAGCAATCAGGCGTCCATTTAGGTAGCTCTTGCCTGGAGCCTCAGACATTGGAGTCACGAGGGAGGCAAAGAGGAGGCAAATCCTCCTCTGATTGAACTAAGTATCGCTGGTGTCTTATTTTCTTTTCTTTAGCTGTTTAGCCCCTCAGGCTATAATCATGTGTATTTTCTCCATTCCTGTTCATGTGTCTTCTCGCAATTACCACTGGCCCCGTGTATCTCCTAATCGATATAACCGGCCTGCTCTCGTCTATCCCACGTGCTCCACTGAGATCCAGCATCTAGTTTCAGGCGGCCTGTGGAACTGCCAGTCAGCTGTTCCTCAGGCTGACTTCATCTCTGGCTCCGCCTCCCTGCAGACCCTGGGTTTCCTTGCTCTCACTGAGACCTGGATTACTCCATCCAACACATCCACCCAGCAGCTCTCTCCACAGCATCCTCCTTCTCCCAGACACCCAGACCCACTGGCAGAGGAGGGGGCACTGGTCTCCTGCTCTCTCCCAAATGGAGCTTCTCCCTCTTCAAGCTACCTAACTTCACTCCTTCCACCTTTGAACTCCATGTCGTCACGGTAACCCATCCTATACAATGAACCCTTGTTGTTCTCGACCGTCCACCAGGCGCCTTGGGAGACTTCTTGGAGGACTTGGATCATCTCCTCTCCCACATCCCTGAAACCGGCCCTCCCGCTGTACTTCTCGGAGACTTCAACCTCCAGACGGGGAAGATAGACGAACTAACATCTCTGTTAACCGCCTTTGCTTTCTCACTGTCTCCGTCCCCACCGACTCATAAAGCTGGCAGTGTCCTTGATCTCATATTCTCAAGGAACTGCGCTACTTCCAACCTCTCTGTAAACCCGCTCCACACCTCCGATCACTTCTTCATTTCATTCTCTCTACCCCTTTCCAAACATAAACTAATCTCTTCTCATCCTGCACCTGTCCGCCGTAACCTCCGTTCCCTCTCCCCCTCTACCTTTGCCTCCTCGGTGCTCTCAGCCCTCCCTTCCTCTGACTCCTTCCAACTCCTGCCTTCAAACTCTGCTGCAGAAACTCTCCTCTCTACTCTCACATCCTCTCTGGACTCTCTCTGTCCTCTCACATCCTCTCTCTCCTCTCTCATCCTCTCTGGACTCTCTCTGTCCTCTCTCATCCTCTCTGGACTCTCTCTGTCCTCTCACATCTCGGCAGGCTCCTCAGTCCCCTCCTGCTCCCTGGCTAAATGACGCACTGCGTGCTAATAGAACCGTCCTTCGGGCAGCAGAGCGGAAACGGTGGAAATCCAAACACTGTGACGACCTCCTAACCTATCAGGCTCTCCTCTCCTCTTTCTCTGCTTCCATCTCTCAGGCAAAAAGCACTTTCTTTCAAGATAAGATCCTATCGTCCTATTCCAATCCTAAAAAACAATTTTCCATCTTCTCCTCCCTCTTGGACCCCCCCAAAGCCCCTCCTCCCTCTTGGACCCTCCCTTCCGGACTGAAAACTCATCTCTTTCGACTCCACCTCGAGCGATAGAACTATTAACAAAGCACTTATATACTAATAAAGGACTGGCTTATCTAAAGCCAGTTGAGTAGCACTTGAAATGTTTGGCTCTATGAAACCTGATGTACTTTATGATTCTGTTTTCTTCAAGGTTGTGTCTTCCTGGTCGAATGCACTTATTGTAAGTCGCTTTGGATAAAAGCGTCAGCTAAATGCAATGTAATGTAATCACTCAGATCATTCGCAAATACTCCCACAGATGAGTATTTATGGGGAACATTAGTTAGAATGAGATCAATTAGGGAGGATGGGGACTTAATGTTAGGGCGAGTAGGACTGTCCACAATCTGAGTAACATTCAAAGAGATACAAAGGTTTTGTAAAATCCTCTGACACTGCAGTTAACCAGTCCCAGTTAAAATCTCCAAGCGCACTATTTGCTTGTAGTCTGGCTGAGATAAAAGATTTGCTAGTGAAGACAAGGAGTCCTTGCCAGCTGAGGGGGGTCTGTAGCAGCCCACCACCATGACCTGTTGCCCCTTTGCCACTTCTATATTTAAGGCTAAACATTCGAAATTGCTTACTGATCGATTTAGCCATGTTTCAGATAAAACAATGACGTCAGCGTCAGTCGAGCCCAAATGCGGACAAAATCTAGTTTACCTAACAGACTGCGCACATTCAAGAGGATGAAACTCAACCCAGACCTAGCTTTAAAATCAGCAGGAGTAGCGATCTGACTATTACCACTGGGCGGACCAGGGTTAGGGTTGTACATTTCCTGACAGTAATAACAACAAAAAAACCAGGCATCTTTTCCTCTTAAGCGACACGCATACATTGTCATCTACTTTAGAATCACCGGGAAAGTCTGCGAGAGTGAGATTAGAGCTTAAGAAGCAGTCCTGAAGAACCATCATCGCGGGCAAACAAAAAAGACAAACATATTTTGTCGAACTGATTGCCTGCGAGACAGGCAACCGGTAATTGTTTGTGTAGCACTCCCAATCCTTTGCAGGGGATGCCCACCGCGGACGGTCCAGTAGACTCCTCAGGATGACTAGAGATCTTCTCACCGTCCAAGACAGCCAAAAGGCACAGCAGAGTAAAGTGACTAAAGGGATTACATACATGTAGTGGAGGGAAAGGACACCATGTACCTCTGAACGAGAGGAGTAGAAGTATAATATTACAGCACCTTTCAAAGTAAAGTCACATAGTGCTTTACAATTCAAAATATAAATACATACGGATGCGTAATAATTTGTAAATATTGTGTTGCATGTTTGCTTGCAGATTAACGAACAAGTCGATAATAAAACAATTCAGCTCGACTAAACTCAACATTAAAATAATTAAATTCAACATAATTTCTACTGAGCTAGACTTAAAATAAAACATTAAATCAAAGAGACTAAAATAAATAAATTAAAACTTATATAATTCCCAAAAGCCGTCCAATCCATCCACATATATTTGTATTTGTGTATACTTATTATTATTATATATTTGTATTCTAAGTATTATTATTATTGTATTTTTAATATTATTTTTTATTTTTATTTGATCTTCCTTTTTTTATTCATACCACTTGTTGCTGAGTCGATGATACTCAGACAGGAGTGATTATAATAAAACATACCTGCACACACACACACACACACACACACACACACACACACACACACACACACACACACACACACACACACACACACACACACACTTTTAAACAGTGGTTAAAATGCCTGTAGAGAGGTTGACAGGTGACAGCAGATCGACAGAGACAGTGTGTACTGTACAAAAGTACACTTACTGACAGTGACGTAACACAACACAAAACAGACACACACACACACACACACACACAGTTTGTGTTTCTCTGAGAGCGATGTGACATTTTTTAAATTCCTGTTACGCCGGTTCTGCACGACTGGATGCTTCATAGAACCACGCAGTTTCTGTTTCTCTAATAACCAGCTCAACGATGGCAAACCTTTCTTTGAACGAACACTGATATTATTCATATAGTTTCCATCCGTAAGTCGCCGCGCGGCCGGGCGAAGAACACCCTGAAGCACAGAATACAAAACACAAAGACGTGGGGATGAGAGAAATAGGCGACGGTGTGTTTCTGTTTTACCCGATAATACCAAGGTGTCCACGTCATGTTCAGCTTTCAAAGAAGCCTGCAGAGAAGCAACATTAACCTTTAGCCACACACTGCTCGGCCTGCAGGACACACCGAGAGGACATGTCGTGGAATAAAGAGTCTCACTGCATTCAAAACAGTCCAGAAAGTAGTTCCTCTCCACATGCACGGAGAGGGTCGTCCTATTCTAGAAGTAGTCCCTTTGTCTTAAATGAGGCTGTTAATCCGTTAGGAGCTGAGAAACGCTAACGGAGCGTCCACACTACAGCTTCAAAAATAGCTTGGAGCTGGGCGTGTCTGGAGCTTGGGGATTTTATTCAAGCAACACGACCAACAACCAATCACATGAATCTCCCGCCCCCGACATACAAAGCAAAAACCCCCGGGGATTTTATGGGAGCAATATATATATATATATATAAACTCCCCAAACAGGCGAACACCTACCAGTTCCCCCCACTGTCTCTGCCACCTCCCTCCATGCCTGGTTCCTCCGGTTTGTGTCCCGGTAGGTGAAGAGGGTCTGGTCATACACAACCGGTGAGTTGCTACGGCGATAGTTAGTTTCTCCTCCGATCTTTTTTTGAAATATAGAAATGAACGGCGGGATATCTCTCCCAGCTTAGACGCGGTTTGATTGGCTACGGCTTCAGCTGTCAGATTTTCCGAAATGGGATGTGATTGGCTGGCGCTGGCGCTGGCGTCTCCGGCGTCAGAAGTTGAACATTGTTCAACTTCTGACGCCGGAGACGCCTGAGACGGACCGCTCTGCTACCCACAATTCAGTTCGGCGAAAAAGCGAGGCAACGTGACGTCACCCCACTGAAAGTGAATGGGCAGATTGGAGTTGTCGACGCTTCCGACGCTTCCGACGCTGTAGTGTGGACGGGCCGTAACAGGACGTGAGGCTGCTTCGTCGTTATGGTCTTCCTTTTGGGTTAACCTGAAAAGATCCACAAACAAGTGAACAATGATTCATTATATTTCATTTCCGTCAGAAACAAGCCACCACGTCTTCCTGCCCTCCTATTTTAAGCCACTATGCCACTATTGCCACTATTCAGCGCACATAACAGAGCTTAGATCCGGCTCTGCCCGTGAACTACAGGCCAATATCAAAACTACCCTTTCTGTGAAAAGTTCTAGAGAAGGTCGTGGCCAACCAACTCACTGCTGCACTGGAGAGGCACAATATCTATGATAAGTTCCAGTCAGGGTTTCGGAGAAAGCACCCCTGAGGGTTTCTAACGACATCCTGATGGCTTCTGGTGTGGGTGATTGCTCTGTGCTAGTACTTATTGACACTGTAGACCACCACATCAAGAGGTTACGTGACTGCGTGGGCATATCTGGCATAGCACTAGACTGGTTTGCATCATATCTTGCTGACAGAAGTTTCACCGTCTCGATCGGAGACTTTGCGTCAGACTCCTCTCCACTGTCCTGTGGTGTCCCGCAGGGCTCAGTGTTGGGGCCTCTGTTATTCTCCCTATATTTGCTACCCTTAGGAAAGATCATAAACAGATTTAACATTACATATCACTTATACGCGGACGATATCCAGCTGCACATTTCACTCAAACCTAGTGAGGCTTTTAGGATATCTAGGCTCTTAGAAGGTCTTAGCGCTATTAAGGACTGGACGGCAGATAAGACGGAGGTTCTGGTTGTTGCACCATAAAATAGACCCTCCAGAAAAACGCGGGCTAAAATCCTTGATTATGCGATCAAACATGCGGGGTTTTATGTGATTTTATGCGGGGAAATTGCGGGGAGTTGCGAAATATGCGGAAAAAATAAATATTGGGCTGTCTTATTTATTTATTCTCTCACACACAACCTGCCACTAATGTTAAACCCCTTTACTATTCGATTAAACACATTCAATGTGTATTTATTGTAAAAGCAATTGGGCTATTTTAATCACACTCTCTCTCACACACACTTCCCGCCTCATTCTGTTTTCATTTACTCGTTCGTTATCTGACCAGCTTCAATCTCGTAGGCTTCTCACCTCGTTTCTTGTAGCCCTCCAAAGGGTTTTGGAGGTCGATGCCTCGGTGAACGTGAGTTGTTTGGCTTTCTTGTCCGCAGCAGCAGAAAGCATTTTCGAATGTTTGAATGAATCAAAGTGGGTCGTCACCGTGGATCTTCTCTTATGCTCCAACACACAGTTGCACGGGGTGCAGAATAGTTTCCCCCCAGACATCGGGGAACTGCTTTGCCCGGTCTCTAGCAGAAATGTTCGTCGGTAAATGAGATGGATTAGATTTTTTCATCGTGTGAGCTCCACACGTGTCACTCACGGTGCTGTTTACCTTCTGTGATGCGCGAGCTGATGACGTCGCGCATCATCATCACTTCACGTCAAGATGAGTTTACTTTTTTTTTACTTTGTGTGGAAAAATGCGGGGAGTAAGCAGCATTTTGATAAATATGCGGCTTTTTAAAAATATGCGCCATTTTGCTGATTATGCGGTAATTTCTGCGATCGCAGAATCGCGTTTTTCTGGAGGGTCTAATAAAAGGTTGTGCCCATGATTATGAAAAGTAGTGGACCATATTCCTCTGCTGCCAACTCCAAACTACGTAACTTATGGGTAATATTTGACCAATCCGCGTTGTTTGATACCCATGTTAAGCAACCGGCGAGATTTTTCCTCCAACTACGAAACATCAGTAGAGTCTGCATCGGTGCTGACTTGAGACCGGTCTCTACCTGAGCAGTGTGGGAGGGGGAGTGTGTAGGGGTAGGATGTAGGGCGTGGTTTGGGATTGGGCCTTAGTTTCACACTTCCTGTTGTCTCCTCCCTCAGGTGCAGTGATGTCATCCCTCCTCCTCTTCCTATTCCTCTTCCTCACCCCTTCCTCTCCGCTGGAGTTTCGTTACCATAACAACCGAGAGATACAGCAGTACCTGGTGGAGATCAACGCCTCCAACCCCGACATCTCTCACCTGTACAGCATCGGACCGTCGGTCAGAGGTAACACCTGTTCATCAGTTCTTTTTTACTTTACTCCTTACCTTACTGACTTCTTCTGCATTTGAAGCCTCTTTCGTGTGTGTGTGTGTGTGTGTGTGTGTGTGTGTGTGTGTGTGTGTGTGTGTGTGTGTGTGGTGTTTCTTTGATTGTGTATGACATGATTGCAAAGGGTGGTTCATTTAATCTGCAGACTGCCTAATCTGGCTAATCACACACACACACACACACACACACACATTTACACTTACACACACACACACACACACACTCACTCACACACACACTCACACCTAATCTGAGCTAATCTAGGACACCAGCTGGCCTTGGTCCTTGTGTGTGTGTGTGTGTGTGTGTGTGTGTGTGTGTGAGTGTGTGTGGTGTGTGTGTGTGTGTGTGTGTGTGTGTGTGTGTGTGTGTGTGTGTGTGTGTGTGTCTGTGCGCGTGCGTGTGTGTGTGTGTGTGTGTGTGTGTGTGTGTGTGTGTGTGTGACTTGCTGTGGCCTGCAGAGCTTCATCCATTCATTTTTCTGCTACAGTCGTTGTGTTTACATTAGAAATGTTCATTTTCTTTATTACATTAATCTTTAGACTTTCATAATCTGATTAAATAATGAAAAATGTAATTAAATATTCTCTTTAATATTCATCTCCATTATACCCCGACAAACTAATGTAAAACGTACTATTCAAGGTTTATTGATGTCCATGTTAAAAGCTGATTTACTAAAGTTATATCTGCGCGTCTGTTACCTTTCAAACCGGTTGTACTTATTATTTAAGCACACTGCCAAGGTCATGAGACGGTAATCCCAACGTTAGTGATTCATGTTTTCTGATTTCACCTCCTTGGTCACTCATGTTGAGTCCTGCTAAATATTAACTCCAAAGGTACTTTACTCATCGCTTTCTGAACGAATATCTGCAGAACTAACAATATTTCCTCAGATGTGCTTTGCTTTTAGCCCTAATTATCTTAAGCATGCCTACATGCCCACATGCCCACACGCCCACATGCCCACATGCCCACACGCCCACACGCCCACACGCCCACACGCCCACATGCCCACACGCCCACATGCCCACATGCCCACACGCCCACACGCCCACATGCCCACACGCCCACATGCCCACATGCCCACACGCCCACATGCCCACACGCCCACATGCCCACACGCCCACATGCCCACACGCCCACATGCCCACACGCCCACATGCCCACATGCCCACACGCCCACATGCCCACACGCCCACATGCCCACACGCCCACATGCCCACACGCCCACATGCCCACACGCCCACATGCCCACACAAAGTGTCAGCAAATATGGCTTTTATCACAATTTCTGTCCGGTAGATATTAAGTTAGAAGACATTAAAATGTGTGTTTTGTGTAAAATCTTCTTGATGTTCTGCTCCAGGTCAGGAGCTGTGGGTGTTGGCTCTGGGTCTCAGTCCTCACCGGCACACCGTCGGCATCCCCGAGTTCAAATACGTGGCCAACATGCACGGAAACGAGGTGAACACACACACACACGCACACACACACACACACACACACACGCAGGAGCCCTCCCTTACGACAGGAAGCGGGGATAAAAGGAGACTAAAGAGATCAACAAAAGCCATTCAGATTCAAACACACTCCACACACACTTTTGTATTCAGACGACAGACCGTGTGTGTGTGTGTGTGTGTGTGTGTGTGTGTGTGTGTGTGTGTGTGTGTGTGTGTGTGTGTGTGTGTGTGTGTGTGTGTGTGTGTGTGTGTGTGTGTGTGTGTGTGTGTGTGTGTGTGTGTGTGTGTGTGTGTGTGTGTGTGTGTGTGTGTGTGTGTGTGTGTGTGTGTGTGTGTGTGTGTGTGTGTGTGTGTGTGTGTGTGTATCAGTCGGCGTTATGAAACAAATCTCTGGATGTAAGCTTTCGACAGAGACAACAACAGCAATAAAGGACAGGAAATAACTTTATTGACACTGCTGTGCAAACACAACACAAAAACAAGGAAGCAGACATCTCAGGTACACTGCAGGGAAGTCTGCACATTATTCATGTCTCCGTCTGTTCTATTGTATTTGACCTCCTTTACATGCTGTCAAAACAATCTCACTATATTACGTTTTATATTTTTCACAAATTCTTTAAATTCTGGACATAATTTCACGTCACATTATTTACAACATCGGTGATAAACACATGATACTTAAATCTCTGTTTTAAGAGATCTGTGCCCCTTTCACACCAACGCGGTTCCCGTTCTAGCTTCGTGCGAGAGCTTTTCTGGTTCAGCCCCCGTCTTGTTCACACCGCCCAGAGCCCGGCTGGTGCTGCCGCGGCATGACGTCACCGTTTACGTCGCTGATTTTCTCCCCAACGGGCCGGAACGGGATTTGATTGGCTGGCGCTGGCTACGCCGGAGACGGACCGCTCTGCTACCCACAATTCAGTTCGGCGAAAAAGCGAGGCAACGTGACGTCACCCCATTCAAAGTGAATGGGCAGATTGGAGCTGCCGACGCTGTAGTGTGGACGGGCCGTAAGGAAGAATTATTCTTAGGAGTAAGACAGAAATATTCCCTTACAATGATCGATAACAGCGAACGGATGGTCAAGGTAAGGTACAAATAAACAGACTCACACGAAGCCTGGTTAGAGTTGCCTGACTTCACAAAGTGTGTTTTGTTTTATAAGTGTGAGGTTGCGTTCTAGTCCCTTTGCTCAGCGCTACTGCTTGTTACAACTTTCATTTGCCGTACTTGCCTTTACCTGTTAGCTCAGGGTGATCCTGCCCCCGCCCCCGACGTAAGCGTGAGGTATGCGGTTCTTGCTTCTTGACCAACAATTTTTTGGTGCCTGAAAAGCACCGGTTTTCGGAGCTTAGAGGTGGCTCCGCTGCGGTGTGAACAGGAAAAACCGGTGCTTTTCAGGCTCTAGCTCCGAACCGGCCCTGGAACCGCGTTGGTGTGAAAGGGGCATTAGTGTCCCCCCGACCAGCATCTGGTAACTGTGGTGACGGCCTACTGCTGCTCACGCTGTGTGTGTGTGTGTGTGTGTGTGTGTGTGTGTGTGTGTGTGTGTGTGTGTGTGTGTGTGTGTGTGTGTGTGTGTGTGTGTGTGTGTGTGTGTGTGTGTGTGTGTGTGTGTGTGTGTGGTGTGTGTGTGTGTGTGTGTGTGTGTGTGTGTGTGTGTGTGTGTGTGTGTGTGTGTGTGTGTGTGTGTGTGTGTGTGTGTGTGTGTGTGTGTGTGTGTGTGTGTGTGTGTGTGTGTGTGTGTGTGTGTGTGTGTGAATGGAAATGTCCTTAAATAGACAAGTCACGCCTGGACACACACACACACAGTCAGCAAACAGAGTCAGTGGAGTGTGTCTGGTCAGAGGAAACTTCCAGAAAAAGACCTTTTCATTGAGAACACACACACACACACACACACACACACACACACATACACACACAGCAGGAATGTAGCCTCTGTGGAATCGTTGAAAAGGTGTGTGTGTGTGTGTCGGGAGTTTAATTTCCTGTGAGAATAACAAACAGACTTTATTCTGTTCTCTTTATCTCGCATCTCGCTCGGCTATAGAGGGTTCATCCCGCCCTGCAGCACGAATAAAACACACACGGATGTTTTGGGTATTCTTGGAGTGTCGGTGTCGGCGGTTGTGGAGCTGAACATGTTTAAATCAGGGTGGAGAAATCCTCCGAAAACATCCTCTCTTGGGAAGCGCGAAGACATTTGGTTAATCCTATGAAGCCTGTAGTCGTAATCAAAGTGTATTTATAAAGCCAAATGGCACACACACGTTTGTCTCAGTGGACTTTACGGAAACAACATGTTAAACCACAGGAAGATAATGAAAGACAAGATTGAGTATAAGATACAAATAGAAAATAAAATGTATTAAGAATTATACAAGGAAATCTCAATAAAGGCTTTGTGAAGGAAGGACTTGAAAGCACTCTTAAAGGTGCACGTACATTTATTTGATTTACTTTTTCCACATTACAATCATCTTTTTTTAGCAATCCAAGTTAATTAAAATTTTAACATGTGAGAATATAAGATAATTCAGAGTTTACCCGGTGCCGCGCGCCCTCAAACAGAAATGCAGATTTTCCCTTAAAATGTTAACGCGATGCCAGAAAACAATATTTCTGTTCGTCAAAAACGGTATAATTCCTCCAGAAATGTGAGAATGAAACCGGGCGTCAGACGGCAGAGACCGCTTGGTTTTCCCGGAGGATCATTATGGGATGGAGGTCCGGTGGGTCGGCAGCAGGCTGACACTGACACTGAGATTTCTGAGTTTCTTTTACTTTCCTTTTTTCTGTAGAGGAAGTAAAGAAACCGTAACTCTGGATTTATTGGTTGTTTGAGGTGCAAACTATGACTCGGAAGCGTTAAGACGTGAAGACACTATTATTCTCCAATAACAATGTTCACTAGTTCACATCTGAAATGTGCATCCTCACTGGAAATAATGCTGCTCCAAAAACAATTTAAACAATATTAAAACAAGCTGTTTTCACTTAAAATACACTGAACAACAATATAAACGCAACACTTTTGTTTTTGCTCCCATTTTGTCATGAGATGAACTCAAAGATCTAAAACATTTTCTATGTAAAAGTAAAAGTAATTCTAAAATTGAGGACACTGCACTTTTGCAGATTACAGATTGATCAAATCACCATTGTGAATGTTATACCCTAACTGTGAATTGTTAGCTGGATCTCTTACGATCCTAAGTTTTAAAATGCTTTTGACTAGTGATTGCCTTGGAGTAAATCTTTAAAGCGGCAAGCTGGTTTTGATTTTATAGTTTGATGAATGAAATTAACTAATGGTAAATGATCAAATATATTAGTTCAAAACAAGTATTTTTGCTATTTATGCATCTGTGTTATTATGTGTGTTCATTATTATGCTTTTGACAAAAGATGATCAACCACTGATGAGAGATGATTTTTCCTATTATGATTGGCTGTCTCAATCATTGTGATTGAATGTTTCAATCTTATTCTACTTGTAATTAATGTAAGGTGAGACCACACTCAAATCTGGAGCCGCCTATTGAGTTAATTATTGACCAAATTATTATTAGACTAATGTTTTAGGTTATCATAAATGATAAAAAGAGAGGAACTGTTAGGGAAATAATTATCTCAGACTCCTCGATGTGACATACCAACCTTGACGTCTATTTATGTCCTTTGAGGACACAGGCTGCTTCAGCCAATAATGTTATTGTTCCCATTCTGTGACCGGGCAGCACTCGGTCACAGATGGTCTTTGTTGTGGCTGCACTGGGACACTTCCTTCTTTGTTGTTTGTGGACTCCAGGGTGTGACATATTCGAGGCCATAAGTGGCGGACGCAAGTGACTCAGTGTGCCCAACTGTCTTAAGCTATCTTGTCAAAACATGTTGATTACTCTCTTTTGAAACCAGTTAAATGGGCTGACAAGAGAGAGGCGCTCCAGAGTTGACGTGGCAACCGCCCGTGCAGTCAGACCTTGACTGTGTGACTTGTGATGTGAATGCTCCGGCCGTAACTCCAAATAAACCTCCAGTGTTTGACATCGAAGCTCCTGCTCCACCGTGTCTCCTTCCTGAGTCGGTGACTCCACTGCATTGCTGCTACACAGAAGTTTCCATTACAATAACCATTTCTCTCAAATATTGTTCACAAATCTGAAAGATCTGTGATAGTGAGCACTTTTCCTTTGCCGAGATAATCCATCCCACCTCACAGGCGTGGCATATCAAGATGCTGATTAGACAGCATGATTATTGCACAGGTGTGTCTTAGGCTGGCCACCATAAAAGGCCACTCTGAAACGTGCAGTTTTGCTTTATTGGGGGGGTCTGGGGGGGTCCGAAAACCAGGCAGTATCTGGTGTTAGGGTTAGGGGTAGGGGTAAGGTTAGGGTAATGTTGTGAAACGAGTGGCCCATGGTGGTGGTGGGGTTTTGGTATGGGCAGGGGTATGTTATGGACGACGAACACAAGCCACTCGATTCACAACATTACCCTAACCCTAACCCTACCCCTAACCCTACCCCTACCCCTACCCCTAACCCTACCCCTACCCCTCACACCAGATACTGACTGGTTTTCGGACCCCCCCAGACCCCCCAATAAAGCAAAACTGCACGTTTCAGAGTGGCCTTTTATGGTGGCCAGCCTAAGGCACACCTGTGCAATAATCATGCTGTCTAATCAGCATCTTGATATGCCACATCTGTGAGGTGGGATGGATTATCTCAGCAAAGGAGAAGTGCTCACTATCACAGATTCTTTCAGATTTGTGAACAATATTTGAGAGAAATGGTTATTTTGTGTTTGTAGAAAATGTTTTAGATCTTTGAGTTCATCTCATGAAAAATGGGAGCAAAAACAAAAGATTTGCGTTTATATTTGTGTTCAGTGTAAGTACAACAATCTGCCAATAGATCAAGTGAACATTAGAGTTCTTGAAATAAGAAGGGATATTTAGATAAATCAGATCCAGTAATTAGCTGGGAGAACTCATTGTGAACGATATTTTACCTGAAACAAAATAAGCCGCAAATGTTCAAAAGTTTTCTGTTCTCTGATGTTAGTTGGTGATTTTCTAATAAATACGTAAAGAAATATGCGTTTCATCTGAGATACGACTCAAAATAAGATTATTTCACTTAACAAGATGATGCATTGTCTAAAATCAAGACCAGCTATCTCACTGCAGTGTCACTTCTGAAGTTATTGTGTCTTGTATCAGGTGGAGAGACATGTTATGACTAGATATTAGACGCATGTACTGGGCAAGATTTCGAGTTTCCCTTGATAATATCACTTTTGCGTGAGGTGCTCACTTCCCTTTCCGCATGTTCTCTATTTATATAAATATCTCTAGGAAAACTCTACTGTTTAGGAAACACTTTCAAAACACAGGAAGCAAACAACGTCCGCGACACGAGAGAAAATCAAACCCTCGTTAAGGGAGAGGAGGATGTTTCTGTAGAAGTAAAAACACTGCGTCGTCTCGACAGAATCACAGAAGCAGGAATGCAGTCTGCCTTGTTAGAAAATAATATTCTGTGAGAGTAATAATGAGTCTGCTACCTGAGAGGTGGTTTGTACAAATGTCAAATAAAACAGACACCTTTTGACAGCTTTATACACCTCCACAGCCCTGGGTTTACTGGAAGCTGTTTGCACGTCAACTGACGTCAGCTAACAGCATATGTTCATGTCTGTTGAAGAAAATGTGTGTCCTTTAGTTTGTTAAAAAATCTGTTTTACCCAGTAATACATTTGGTGACTTACCGATTTATTGTTGATTCAGCAGGATAATCTCCACACCACTTCATGATTTATGAAGTAAAAAGCTAACGTTAGGCTATAAATGAACTACAGCACGGTCACATGACTTCACGTCACCACCGCTAAGCTAAAGGTGGCTAATGTTGGGCTATAAAGGAACTACAGCACGGTCACATGACTTCACGTCACCACCGCTAAGCTAAAGGAGGCTAATGTTGGGCTATAAAGGAACTACAGCACGGTCACATGACTTCACGTCACCACCGCTAAGCTAAAGGTGGCTAATGTTGGGCTATAAAGGAACTACAGCACGGTCACATGACTTCACGTCACCACCGCTAAGCTAAAGGCGGCTAATGTTGGGCTATAAAGGAACTACAGCACGGTCACATGACTTCAGGTCACCACCGCTAAGCTAAAGGTGGCTAATGTTGGGCTATAAAGGAACTACAGCACGGTCACATGACTTCACGTCACCACTGCTAAGCTAAAGGTGGCTAATGTTGGGCTATAAAGGAACTACAGCACGGTCACATGACTTCACGTCACCACCGCTAAGCTAAAGGAGGCTAATGTTGGGCTATAAAGGAACTACAGCACGGTCACATGACTTCAGGTCACCACCGCTAAGCTAAAGGAGGCTAATGTTGTTAGTAACAGCCGTTTTTCAATTCACCAGTGGGGCATTACTGACGTATTTTATGTCGTAGAATAAAAAACTTGTCAACTTGTGTTAACCACAGACCTTATTTCAGGCTATCAACCAAAGAACCACTGAAGAGTATAATCAGTCACAGTATGACGTGTGTGTGTGTGTGTGTGTGTGTGTGTGTGTGTGTGTGTGTGTGTGTGTGTGTGTGTGTGTGTGTGTGTGTGTGTGTGTGTGTGTGTGTGTGTGTGTGTGTGTGTGTGTGTGTGTGTGTGTGTGTTGTGTGTGTGTGTGTGTGTGTGTGTGTGTGTGTGTGTGTGTGTGTGTGTGTGTGTGTGTGTGTGTGTGTGTGTGTGTGTGTGTGTGTGTGTGTGTGTGTGTGTGTGTGTGTGTGTGTGTGTACGTGTGTGTGTACACGTACGTACTGCTGTGTTTAGCTCAGGATGTGTTTTTGTTTCCGGAGACATTGTATCTGTTGCTAAAGTGAACGTTAGCTTACATCTGCTAATGCACAGCTACATAAACACTCGGCAGCAGTGCATTCTGGGTAGTATAAACTTGTTTGAAGTGAGAGGGGGATCTGTTTCTAACGGAAACATCGGAGCTTTAATTAAAACACTTCATCTTTAAAGAGTCACCTGCCATGATGTATGGAGCGGAGTGATGACGTTGACGGCTTTTAAAGGGATTCTTCACCCCGAACACTGTTTATAAAAGACTCGCCATGTTACCTCGAGTTCTTGAAAAACACGTTTTTGTCTCAGACGGTGAACAAAGTATAAGGTGGCCTACGAATGTGTAAATCCTTTTTTTAAATTAGTATATCATTTCATTTCCAAAAGTTCCAGTACTTTCCGAAATAGTGCATTTGTCAGGGACTATTTTAAGCGGCGGATTAATATACAGTTGGTGCTATGGTGAGTATTTGTGTTAATAATGAAGAATAAATGGCACCCAGTGCAGCAGTAATGTATTTTTTTTTATAGTTTTGGGAGAACAATAACAAAGATGTAGTAGATGTAGACAGGGTTCTTTGTACTATATTCATTATTTGTACATCTGTTTTTTGTAGTTTCTTGTTTGATTATATTTGTATTGCACAGTGTATAGTTTTATTGTTATAATGGTTACTTTTATTCTTATGCTGCTTTGTTTATTGTTTATCTTTTGTATCTCTGGCACAAGAATTTCCTATGGGATAAATAAAGTCCTATCTTAGTGTACAGTTCAGATATTAATACACACACAGTACTTGTTATAGATATATTTAGTAGTTTTTTTTACTGCACGTCGGTTTCAGTGGAGAGAAAGGAGGAGTGTTCGGAGAAAACTAAACGATGTCTGGAGGCTCCGCTAGTCCAAACCTGTGTGTTGCGCTTTTGTTCACGCACTCTAACACACACACACACACACACACACACACACACGATTCACCTCTCCCACCCTTCTCTCTTTCTGCCTCCTGAGGCTCTCATTCATTCACAAAGTTCTTAGAAAAGCAGCCTCTGACGTGTCTCCGGATTGTGTTTCGATTCCTCGCTGAGTCACAGAGAACGAGCATCCAGCTGAAGGTCGTGTCCTGTCATGTTAAACAACTACCAACAGATGTTAGGTGGAGGAATGAATGGATTAGTGTGTGTAACTGAACAGCAGGGACCAGAGGAATTTAATAAAAGACATAACATTACAAAGCACCAGACTTCATTCATGTTTAAATTAAATGAGATCCAGAAATAGTTGGTTTCTGGATAGTGGTTGGTTGGTTTGTCCGTTGGTTGGTTTGTTGATTAGTTATTCTATTGGTCGGTCGGTTTGTTATTGATTGGTCGGTCGGTCGGTTGGTTGGTTGTGTAGTCTGTTGGTCGGTCGGTCGGTCTGTTGGTCGGTCGGTTGTGTAGTCTGTCTGTCTGTCGGACGGTCGGTCGGTCTGTTGGTCGGTTGGTTGTGTAGTCTGTTGGTTGGTCGGTCGGTCGGTCGGTTGGTTGGTTGTGTAGTCTGTCTGTCGGTCGGTCTGTTGGTCAGTCTGTTGGTTGGTCGGTTGGTTCTGTAGTCTGTCGGTCGGTCGGTCGGTCGGTCGGTTGGTTGTGTAGTCTGTTGGTTGGTCGGTCGGTCGGTTGGTTGTGTAGTCTGTTGGTTGGTCGGTCGGTCGGTCGGTCGGTCGGTCGGTCGGTCGGTTGTGTAGTCTGTTGGTCGGTCGGTCGGTCGGTCGGTCGGTCGGTCGGTCGGTTGGTTGGATGGTTATGTAGTCTGTTGGTTGGTTGGTTGTATGGTAAGGCAGTTGGTTGGTTGTCAGATTTGATGACCCAAATTATACTTTTGGTCAAATTCAACTTGCATTAGGTTGTAAGCAAATAAATCTGACGATTAAAAAATCTAAAATGTCCTAAGCTATGTATATTAAGCATTTATCCAGTCGATTACTCCCTCTGTAATATATAAAGTAAAATGGTTGACCTTGTCGACTACAAGACAGACGCTATTTGTAACTGTCTTTGTTCATACACTACTAGTGGAGCTGACAAAAAAGGATTTTAAGAACAATTTGTATTCTTTTACGGAGCTGTGAAAAGTCGGTTTTTATCTCAGGTCCGATCCCAACGCTAGGCCGCGGAGCAGGGCGTTTCACTAGGATCCTCAGCCTCCACACCTGGCTCCAATCCGTCAGAAGAGCTGCCAATGTTGGTTTTATTGACAATTTCAATCTATTTTGGGAGCGACCCGCCCTCTTCGGCACTGATGGAATCCACCCCAGCAGGCTTGGTAGGCGCATGCTAGTGGCTAACATGCATCACGCTGTTCAGATGTCTCCCTGACTTTTCCAGCGCCACGTTGACACACCCCCCTCTCCGGCGGTGTCATCAAAGGCCACTGTTTCCACGCCTGCCGCCTCGCTCTCTGGCGCCACCCAGCGACCAGAGGCTTCTATGCCAGCAGTGCAGCGTCCCATTTGTGTTGTGGCCTGCTTACACAGAAGGCTGGTGGCTCGGGCATCCGTCTGAATGCATCACATTTTGCAGTGATTCCACGTGCTCCACGGTCTGTCGTTAACAGTCAGAGTGGTGGTATGTCAAACACGCTCAAACTGGCTTTATTAAATGGCAGGTCTTTAGCAGGTAAATCATTTTTAATCAATGATTTTATCCCCAAGCACAACCTGGATTTTATGTTTTTAACTGAAACTTGGTTAGACCAAAACAACAGATTATAGAATCAACCCCTCCCAACTTTAATTCTATGAGTCAGGCAAGACTACATAAGAAAGGGGGTGGAGTAGCTATTTTGTTTAATGACTTGCAAACAGACTATGTATGGAAACTTTGCTTCTTTTGAATATGTGGCCCTTCAGTTGAAATGCTCCTCTCGAGCTCTGTTCCTAAACATCTACAGACCACCCAAATACTGTGCAAGCTTTTTTGATGATTTTACCGAGTTGCTGTCTATAGTGTGTTCTGACTTTGACCGTTTAATCATTGTTGGCGGACAGTGACCTGTAGCGCCTCCCTGAGGGCAGAAGTTGGAAGACATGGTGAGCCGGGTGGGAGGGGTCAGAAATGATTTTCTTTGCCCTTGTGACAGTTTGGTGGTGAAGTGATTTGAGTGGTGGAAGGGGACTGCAGGTGACTTTTGTGGATTTTTGTGGTGGAGGGGTTTCATTGTTTGATGTGTGTGTGTTTGCAGGTTCTCGGCCGGGTGTTGCTGCTACAGCTGATCGATGACTTTGTGCGCGGATACAGAAACAAGGAGGATTGGTCTGTGAAGTTACTGAACAGCACCCGCATCCACATCCTGCCGACGATGAACCCCGACGGCTTCGATGAGTCAGACACAAACTGTCTGTTCAGCCAGGGCAGGTACACATGACGAACAACAGAGACCTATCGGGAAATCTGCTCTTCTAGGGAAATTTTAAAGGTCACCTATTATGCAAAATCCACTTTTGGATTTTGGTTGGTTTGTTATGTAGTCGATTTGTTGGTTCATTGGTTGGTTTGTTATTTAATAATAATAATAATAATAATAATAAAATGATATTTATATAGCTCCTTTCAAGGGCGCTGTACATGGTGGACAAACAAAACAAACAGACAATCAACGGGCAAACCAAAGAAATAAATAAATAAAGGAAGCCGGGGGACCAGAAAAGGGCTAGGGCCCGAAGGCCGGGGTGAACAGGTGTGTTTTTAATGATGGTTCGAAGATGTCCAGGGAGGCAGCATTACGGATCTCGGCAGGAAGTGCATTCCAGAGGGTGGGGGCCGCAATACTGAACGCCCTGTCGCCAACAGTAGAGTGAGGGGATGGAGAGCAGGCCCGTGTCTGAGGACCGCAGACTCCGAGAAGGGGATGGAGGAGGTCCGATAAGTACTGGGGGTACGAGGGTATGGAGGGACTTGTACGTGAGGATGAGTGTTTTGTATTGAATCCGGGACTTGACGGCAGCCGGTGGAGGTGGATGAGGGTGGGGGTGATATGGTGCCATGGCTTGGTGTGGGTGAGAAGCCTGGCGGCAGAGTTCTGGATGTATTGGAGCTTATCCAGGGTTTTGCTGGGAGCCCCGGACAGGACTCCATTGCAATAGTCCAGACGGGATGTAATGAAGGCGTGTACAAGGGTTTCTGCCACAGAGTCAGAGAGTGAAGGCCGGATTCTGGCAATGTTTATTAGGTGGTAGAAGGCGGATTTGGTGACAGATTTGACGTGCGCCTGGAAAGAGAGGGTGGTGTCCAGGATGACTCCCAGATTGCGGACTTCAGTGGACGGGGAGATGGAGCAGCCGTCAATGGAGAGAAGCAGGTCTCCAACCTTCTGGAGCTGCGTCTTGGGAGCCACAATCATGAGCTCTGTTTTATTGCTGTTGATTTTGAGCAGGTTTGATGACATCCAGTTTTTTATGTCCTGTAGGCAGTTGACAAGGGATTGAGGGGGGAGCTGAGTGGACAGTTTGGTGGAGAGATAGAGCTGTGTGTCATCAGCATAAGAGTGAAAGCTGAGACCATGTTGGCGGATGATTTGACCAAGTGGGAGCGTGTAGATATTAGGAGGGGTCCAAGCACGAGCTGAGGTACACCTTGTATTTAGTTTACAGTCATGGTAAAAGCCTTTAAGTATTGTGTGTGGTGTGTGTGTGGTGTGTGTGTGTGTGTGTGTGTGGTGTGTGTGTGGTGTGTGTGGTGTGTGTGTGTGTGTGGTGTGTGTGTGTGTGTGTGTGTGTGTGTGTGTGTGTGTGGTGTGTGTGGTGTGTGTGTGTGTGTGTGTGTGGTGTGTGTGTGTGTGTGTGTGTGTGTGTGTGTGTGTGTGTGTGTGTGGTGTGTGTGTGGTGTGTGTGTGTGGTGTGTGTGGTGTGTGTGTGTGTGTGTGTGTGTGTGTCAATGGAAATGTCCTTAAATAGACAAGTCACGCCTGGACACACACACACACACAGTCAGCAAACAGAGTCAGTGTGTGTGTGTCACAAAAAATACAAGATGTTTTTATTGATATATATATAATTATTAATAATGATATGAAATATTCTATTTGCGTGCATTACCTGTTCGGAAAGTGGCGCTGTACTGAGAGTAGCGATTTCATTTTGTAATTATATAATAGGCAATAAATGAAAAGTCATGAAAGACAATATGGCGTGTTTAGTTATATATTGAATGTAGAATGTCTGAATCCTCTGTGATGCGCATTGAAGACGTGGAGGGCTCTCTTTCCTTCGCTCGCCCGAGAACACAGCTGTTCCTCTCTCTGAACCATTTCTCTGCTTGTAACATTACCGCGCCATTTTAATTACGTAACGTACCCATTTGAACCTTCTCAGAGACTCCATTGTCTCTCAAAGCTTCTCTCCTGGACACGAGAATAACGAATAAGCTAATACCTGTCAGCTCCGGACTGCGCAAAATGTGTACATGAAGCGCTGCGTGTGATTGGCTTAGACTTGAGGAGACATCTGATTGGCTATAGATAGAAAAATTGACAAGTACGAATCGTCTCAAAAAACCCCACACGAATGCAGAGCGATCCGTGCACAGGAAGCGGTTTGTGTTTGAGGTTTTAAACGGAAAACTAATATGTGAGGATCAAAAATACACATGTAAAACTTTTTTCTGTGTTTGGATTTTATTTACATGCATATGAAACGGAACACATGTGTGCTTTGAAAAACACAAGTGTGGATCCTTTATTATGAGACTGTTCTGAGCCCATACTCCAACGCCCAACACACACTGATAGGCAGGAAACCAGACACACACTGTAGATTTGTATCACACTCACACACACACACACACACACACACACACACACACACATACCTATACACACACACAGACAGAAATACGTCTGTAAACAGTAATTTTACGGGCACACATGGACACAGATTACAGTCACGGTCAAAGCCTTAAAGTATTCAATTATGAGTGTTTTGACTTCTTCTAATGTTGCGTAGAGGAGACTCTTGTGTGTGGTCGTATTATATCAGCAGAACACATGCTTCGTTCAGGATCTTTTAGCTCCGATTCGAGCAGATATCTTCCCGATGGGGACAGACGTGTCTGCCAGGTCCTTCGCTGGTCTACCACTGCGTAGCTTGGTTAGTTCTTTGTGTTATTACGTGGATATAGGGGTTTGAGGGTTACTTTTTAGCTCTGGTTTTTGGTCTCTACCATCTCCTATAAAGGGAATATTATTGTCCTTCTAGCAGACGGTGGGGAGCTGGGATCTGTCTGCCAGACACCACCTCACAGAACACAGGGTTTGCTGGTCTGCCACTGCGTAGTGTGGTTAGTTAGTTGGTGTTATTGAGTGACTTTGGTGTTTTAATGGGTGATCAAAGTCCCGCAACGACACCAACTAACTGACCGAGAGAGAACATAGCACGCCAGGACCTCCTGCGCGTTGCAAGTTAAAATGACTGTTTCTGTCAATGAAGTCATATGGCTTTGAAGAGAGCTTAGATGACATCTTCACTGGCCCGTAAAATTACTGTTTACAGACGTGTGTGTGTGTGTGTGTGTGTGTGTGTGTGTGGTGTGTGTGTGTGTGTGTGTGTGTGTGTGTGTGTGTGTGTGTGTGTGTGTGTGTGTGTGTGGTGTGTGTGTGTGTGTGTGTGTGTGTGTGTGTGTGTGTGTGTGTGTGTGTGTGTGTGTGTGGCGTGTGGCGTGTGAAGTCAAAACAAGACTTCAAAGACTTGAGACGGCATTGAGACTCCACACCAACACACACTGATAGGCTGGAAACCAGACACACACTGTAGATCTGTATCGCGCGCACACACACACACACACACACACACACACACACACAGATTACAGTCATAGCCTTTAAGTATCCAATTATGAGTGTTTTGACTTCTTCTAATGTTGCGTATCGGAGACTCTTGTGTGTGATCGTGTTACAGTCATGGAGACGTACATATGTTCAGACAACCTCATCTTAGGAACTTTAAGATGCTAACTGGAACATTTCAGGGTTTATATTTTAGGTTTCAGTCATTTGTATTCAATCATGACGAGCACCAGACTTGATTTAAACCCATAGCATGCACTGGTCTGTCCAACTTGCTTAAGATTTCGGGTGTTTTAGATGTATTGTTGTTGTTGACTTAATAATGAGACATTTATACTAATATTGGGAAACCCCAGTCCGGGGTGCCTTCTCTGAACGGGACCATCATTTACTAAATGAACATTATACTGTGTTGTAGTATACTTGAAACTACAGATTGAGACCACTAACTCTCCAGGGAAATGTTTACTGAGGAAATCAAGTGAGAAGTTGGGTTCCTTTTTCATCGGCTTCTTTTCAATCTGTTCTGCTCTGTTAAGCCCCCTGCTGGCTATTGGAGAGAATGCATGTTCCCATTCATACATTTTCCATTTGTGTCTATTTCAGGGCCAACTATAACGGTGTTGATCTGAACAGGAACTTCCCCGATGCGTTCGCTGGTCTCCGGAAACAACCGCAGCTGGATGAAAGTAGGCGGGAGGCAGAGGTTCGTGTGTTGAGATGCAGAAACAGCAAAAAAGGGTAGAAACCTTAAAGGCGGTTCATTATGTAAAACAATATTATTTGAATTATTGTGAATGAATCCATCACTAACAATAGCCCTAAATGAAATACACTACTTCTCTTGTTGTTTGTATACAAATACAGAGTATCCTCAGCATTATCTGTTAATACTTTTCAAAATTGGTTGTCTGCTCTGTGATTGGTCGGTTGCTGTGTCATGTGTTATAGGTCAGGGCTGTGATTGGCTGGTTGAGGATGGAGAGTTTTGTTCTCTCTGCAAACCTTCATGGAGGAGCTCTGGTGGCCAGCTATCCCTACGACAACAGCAACGGAGGTACACACACACACACACACACACACACACATTGTAATACATGTAAGTCGTCGTACAGCAGTATGACTCCAAGTTCATTCGTTTAGACGTGTAACTCCGTGAAAAAACAAAACTTGGTGGTCCCCAAAAAACCAATAGCAATGTTTTGTTATGAGTTTTTTTAAGATGAGTTTTTCCTTTTCACATAAAGAGTGACGCACAGAGATGGAGAGACAGGAAACAGGCTCTTAGACTCATGACATTGTTGAGCAGCGACAGATAAATAAACAAGTTTAGTCGAACAACTTTCCCACACACTCAAAACCCACTATGGGGAACCGGCAGCCTTTCGTGCAAATCAATGTAACTGAATAAAACCCGGGTAAAACCTCTCATTAAAACGTCATGTTCACTTTTATTTCACGCCTAACCCATCACAATCCCCCGCTCACCCCATGCTATTTTTCATGTGTACTCTATTATTTGCCCCTCTCGTTTGTTTGTTTGTTCACCATGTAAAGCGGTCGTTGGTCCCTTGAAAGGCGCTATACACATTTAATATATTATTATTATTATATATATATTTCTGCAGGGAGTGAGCTGGTGGGCGGGGCCAGTGTTAGCCCTGACGATGATGTTTTTAACCACCTGGCGAAGGTTTACTCCCATAACCACGCCTCCATGCACCGCGGGGACCAATGCCGCGACAGCCGACCGTTTCCGGAGGGCGTAACCAACGGATACCTGTGGTACTCAATCTCAGGTGAGCACCATGCATACGTTTCACCAGATAGGGACAATAAGCAAGCGGGGTGCAAGAATGAGGCCTGAAAAGCCCCAAACGAGTTTTACCACTTCCCGTCCCCTGGTGTGAAAGTCAATGGTGCTTTGAGTGTTTTGGTGGTTGTTAGCCTGAAATAAGGTCTGTTGTTAACAAAAACTGGAGAGATTTGTATTCTACAATGTCAAATAAGTCAGTAAATATCCCACTGGTGAATTTAAAAACAGCGGTTGCTAACAAGTGTCTAAATGAGACGATTAAACGTCATCACGCCCAACATTAGCCTCCTTTAGCTTAGCGGTGGTGACGTGAAGTCATGTGACCGTGCTGTAGTTCCTTTATAGCCCAACATTAGCCACCTTTAGCTTAGCGGTGGTGACGTGAAGTCATGTGACCGTGCTGTAGTTCCTTTATAGCCCAACATTAGCCGCCTTTAGCTTAGCGGTGGTGACGTGAAGTCATGTGACCGTGCTGTAGTTCCTTTATAGCCCAACATTAGCCACCTTTAGCTTAGCGGTGGTGACGTGAAGTCATGTGACCGTGCTGTAGTTCCTTTATAGCCCAACATTAGCCTCCTTTAGCTTAGCGGTGGTGACGTGAAGTCATGTGACCGTGCTGTAATTCCTTTATAGCCCAACATTAGCCGCCTTTAGCTTAGCGGTGGTGACGTGAAGTCATGTGACCGTGCTGTAGTTCCTTTATAGCCCAACATTAGCCTCCTTTAGCTTAGCGGTGGTGACATGAAGTCATGTGACCATGCTGGAGTTCCTTTATAGCCCAACATTAGCCGCCTTTAGCTTAGCGGTGGTGACGTGAAGTCATGTGACCGTGCTGTGGTTCCTTTATAGCCCAACATTAGCCGCCTTTAGCTTAGCGGTGGTGACGTGAAGTCATGTGACCGTGCTGTAGTTCCTTCATAGCCCAACATTAGCCTCCTTTAGCTTAGCGGTGGTGACGTGAAGTCATGTGACCGTGCTGTAGTTCCTTTATAGCCCAACATTAGCCGCCTTTAGCTTAGCGGTGGTGACGTGAAGTCATGTGACCGTGCTGTAGTTCCTTTATAGCCCAACATTAGCCGCCTTTAGCTTAGCGGTGGTGACGTGAAGTCAGGTGACCGTGCTGTAGTTCCTTTATAGCCCAACATTAGCCTCCTTTAGCTTAGCGGTGGTGACGTGAAGTCATGTGACCGTGCTGTAGCTCCTTTATAGCCCAACATTAGCCACCTTTAGCTTAGCGGTGGTGACGTGAAGTCATGTGACCGTGCTGTAGTTCCTTCATAGCCCAACATTAGCCTCCTTTAGCTTAGCGGTGTTGACGTGAAGTCATGTGACCGTGCTGTAGTTCCTTTATAGCCCAACATTAGCTTTTTACTTCAGAAATGTGGTATATTTATGTTAATATGAAGATATTATCCTGCTCGACTAAACGTGTAAGAATCATAAACGTGTGTTTGACACAGAGATAATTCTCTGCTATAATCCAAAATCATGTTGCGAAATCCCTTTGGCTTTGGAAGTAGTTTATGATCCAACATCAATATGGTCTCTCGTCAGCGTGAGTCTGATTCCTTCAGTGGAAACATCAGGCTCTGGTTTCCTGCTGCAGAATCTGATCTGCAACACGATCGCTGAACTGACAGAGACTGAACCTGAGAGAACTGAGGGCTGACAAACATCCACTGTACAGATAATTAAATGTTAATTAAGTTAAATTCACCTTCTGGCTTTGTGTCATGTCATAATCAAATTAAGTCAGTTTAATACGTCCAACCCTGGGTGTTTATCATACATTTTATATTGAAATGTGTTTCTTTACTTCTTGTGTTGAACGAGGTTTTAATTGTATTCCTTTGTTGGCAGTTATTGATGATCTCCCTATCATTTTCTCCGTCTCTAAATCTCGTGTTTAGTCAAAAACCAGAGATATTTCCTTTAAGTCCAAACGCAGTTATAATCATATTAAAACCTGGATATTCGTATGTTTTATCCGGCTTAGTGCCGGTCGAAGTGTCCTAGTTTCAGCATCCAGTATTTATTTCAATATGCACATTTGTTTAGCTTTTCCCAGCTTTATTGTGGTGGAATTTGTGTGTTGTAATTCTGTATGTATTCTGTGGAGAGGCAGCCAGGACACTTCCTAAAACAAAACGTGTCCATTCTTCGCAAACATTGCTCAAACGACCTGAAGAAAATAAGTGTACACTCGTTGCAAAGGTGCGCAACTTTGTTTTCAAGGGTGTATTAAGGTGAGAAGAATAGCCAAACGTAATCCTGAGCTTCACGAGATGAAAGTAAATAGACAAATAAATAACTTCTCAATTTGTTTCTTTGCTTAGAATCAGTCTAGACCACAGGTGTCAAACTCGAGGCCCGGGGGCCAAATCAGGGCCGTGGTGGATTTAATTTCGGACAGACGGACAATTTAGCTGCTGCGGCTTACATGCAGGTGCGCTTTATAGTCCGACAAGTACGGTACTTAACTTGTATTTTTTCTTGACTTCTTATTTTTATATGTATATATTTGTCTGCGATGTTTAATTTGAACTTTTAATGCATATTTGTATTCTTTTAATTGTTCATCCCTGAGTTGGATCCATTATCTCACACGTGTCAAACTCGAGGCCCGGGGGCCAAATCAGGGCCGTGGTGGATTTAATTTCGGCCCGCAGGATAATTTCTAATTCCTGTTAGATCTGGCCCGCCGGTATATTGCACCTTCCCTCCATCCTGAGGGTCTCCTCCGCTCAGAGCCGGACCCCAAACATTGATGACCTTGCACCCGAGATGAGACGCCAAGTGTCTGAGCTAGCATCTCAGAGCAACCTGAGTTCAAAGGATGCTTCCTTCTGCACTTCCTCTCTCACGACAGCAGGGCATGTTTGGTTTCTCTCTGAGGGGAATAGTTTGTTGAAGCTGCTGTTGGCCTGTGGGGAAATGTACTCATGAGAAGTGACTCTGGAGAAGCTGCAGATAGAGCCGTGAGAAGTGACTCTGGAGAAGCTGCAGATAGAGCCGTGAGAAGTGACTCTGGAGAAGCTGCAGATAGAGCCGTGAGAAGTGACTCTGGAGAAGCTGCAGATAGAGCCGATGAGAAATGAATCCAGCTGATTATTAAATGTTGTTTTTATAGGCAATAAGTTAAGCTTTGTTAGTTCCAGGTTTAATATGTGCAATAAGTTCATTTCAATACGTTCTGCAATAAACATTGAACCAGTCCGGCCCTCCACGAGCACCCACTTTAAATGTTGGCCCACTGTGTGTTTGACTTTGACCCCCTGGCCTAAAACAACAAGAAATATTTTACATGTTATACCAAATCCTGCATCTAAAAATCTAGATCCAGGATGAATACACAATACATGTCTTCTGCTGAACCCTGATACATGTTGTTGGGGTTATTTAACATTTTAGAGAAATGTCAACGACCTCGTAAATACTGGATTCAGCAAATACTTTTCTATTTCCAAAAAGATGCAGCATCGAGAGATTGTTTGGCTCTGACTGAAAACCCACAAATTGACAACCAATACAACAGCGCCCCCTGTGGTCCAAAAATATAGTGGATGTGTAGAGTTCAGCCGTTTTATGGTGTGTAAAAGTTGTATTTTGTGTTTATTTTCAAAGCCCCAGACTACATTTAACCTTTCACCAAATGACCTTCAGAAATTACTCCTTTATTTATACTGTATTTTTTTTCCGATTTAATCACAATTGTCGCCTTAAATTTATACTTTTTGGTCTGTTTTTACGTGTGTGTGTGTGTGTGTGTGTGTGTGTGTGCAGGTGGGATGCAGGACTATAACTACGTGTGGGCTCAGTGTTTGGAGTTGACTCTGGAAGTGTCCTGCTGCAAGTTTCCTCCACAAAATCAACTTCCTGCTCTGTGGACAGAAAACAGGAAGTCGCTGCTTGCTTTTATTATGCAGATTCACCTGGGTTAGTACCTGTCTGTCTGTCTGTCTGTCTGTCTGTCTGTCTGTCTGTCTGTCTGTCTGTCCGTCGTCTGTCTGTCTGTCTGTCTGTCTGTCTGTCTGTCTGTCTGTCTGTCTGTCTGTCTGTCTGTCTGTCTGTCTGTCTGTCCGTCCGTCCGTCCGTCCGTCTGTCTGTCTGTCTGTCCGTCCGTCCGTCTGTGTGTCTGTCTGTCTGTCTGTCTGTCGTCTGTCTGTCTGTCTGTCTGTCTGTCTGTCTGTCTGTCTGTCTGTCTGTCTGTCTGTCTGTCTGTCTGTCTGTCTGTCTGTCTGTCTGTCGTCCGTCCGTCTGTCTGTCACTGTCTGTCTGTCTGTCTGTCTGTCTGTCTGTCCGCCTGTCCGTCCGTCCGTCTGTCTGTCACCTGTCTGTCTGTCTGTCACTGTCTGTCTGTGTGTCTGTCTGTCTGTCTGCCCGTCCGTCTGTCCGTCCGTCCGTCCGTCTGTCTGTCACCTGTCTGTCTGTCTGTCTGTCTGTCTGTCTGTCTGTCTGCCTGTCCGTCTGTCCATCCGTCCGTCCATCCGTCCGTCCGTCTGTCTGTATATCTGTCCGTCTGTCTGTCCGTCTGTCTGTATATCTGTCTGTCTGTCTGTCCGTCTGTCCGTCTGTCGTCTGTCTGTCTGTATATCTGTCTGTCTGTCGTCTGTCCGTCTGTCCGTCTGTCCGTCTGTCCGTCTGTCTGTCGTCTATCGTCATCTGTCGTCGTCAACTGAACACTGACCGAATGAACCAGATCAATACTTACCTTATGGTGTGTGTGTGTGTGTGTGTGTGTGTGTGTGTGTGTGTGTGTGTGTGTGTGTGTGTTCAGGGGTCAAAGGTCGTGTGTTTGATGGCTCCGGGGTGCCTGTGCAGAACGCGGTGGTGGAGGTCAAAGGTCGCAGCAACATGTGTCCGTTCAGAACCGACAAACACGGAGAATACTACAGACTGCTGCTGCCGGGAGAATACGTGTTCATGGTACACACACACACACACACACACACACACACACACACACACACACACACACACACACACACACACACACACACAGGGAAGACAGTAATCCTCTAACTATTATCTTTGTTTCTTCGACAGGTGACGCACCCCGGTCACAAGGTTTTGACGGAGACTCTAAACGTCCCTCATGGACCCGATCAGTACTCCGCCATGAAACACGACTTCATGTTACGCCGAATCCCCGCTACGACCGTTAGCCCCCAGGCTAACCCCACCGAAGCTAACAGCACCGAGGCTACCCTGACCCCCAGCTGTAACTACACTTTAAACCTGGACGCAGGCGCCTCCAGGAGCTCGTGGACGGGACTGTGTGTGTCGCTCGGCCTGCTGGTGGTGCTGCTATCGCTAGTTAGCTGAAACGCTAAGTGCTCGGTGTCGTGATGGAGACTCAGAGAGACACGGAGAGAGCTGGAAACTTTGATGGCAGCTTCGGCCGGAGAATTCACACGACATTTTGCTGAAGACCTCTGACCCGTGTGTGTAGCTAGTTCTGAGAGAATAGTCACAGTAGCGAACAGGGAGACAAACACTGAGAGCACAGCAGCCCACGGGTGAGGCCTGGATCCTATTGCAATATATGAAATGGACTTTACTTATAAATCTCTTTATCAGGTCTGTCCGACCCCTCAAAGCCTTTACATACTACGAGTCATTCACCCATTCACACCCCATTCATGCAGAGCAGCACCACTTGCCCTAGGGAAGCTAACACTCACACACACACACACACACACACACTCATACTTACACACACATCCTGGGGAATCTCCCGTAGCTCCAGTGGACAAAGTGTGACGGACTCGGGTTTGAACCCTCAACCTGCGAGAAAAAGGAACAAGAAGAACTTGTGGCCCTGCGGAGGATGACCGAAGGTTTAACACTAAGGTTTCTAATTCGAGGGCGAGCAAGTTGGGGTTAAACGCACGGAAGAAAGCTCCCATGCATGAGGTCAGAAGCTTTGGGGCGGAGCGGCGATACTCGCAGAGCTCATAGCCAGCTTTTCCATCCAGATGTGATGCCGATCGAAAGTGACGGTCGAAAACAAAATGCGATTAATTCCTTTAAGAAATGTTGGTTCAAGGAGAGACGTCTTCCCAAGAGGATGAGGCCACGTGTGAAGATTATTCTGAGAGTGAAAAAAAGTGAATAGATGTTTCATGTTCGAAGATTATAGTCGATAGAAATAGGTCAGAATGTCGAGATAAGAGATTAAATCAGAGGAAAAAGTCAGAATTCAGAGAAAAAAGTCAGAGAAAAAAGTCAGGATCAAGAAAAAGTCAGATTCTCAGAGCTCTGGAAATGTTCACGTGTGTCCCTTATCCTCTCCCGTAGAAATACCCTCACCAAAGACTTTGTTTTGGACTCTTCGGCTAAAAGAATCTGCGCTTAATTTGATTTGTTTCTGAAAGTAATTCATTTGTCGACCAACTTCCGATGCGTGAGTGACCATCGTTCTTAACCTTAATGGAGTAATCATTTTCAAAAAGCCTGAAATAACTACTAATACTAAAGAGCTGTACATGTGAGAAAAATATGTTTTAACTTTGCATATCTAGGAATATATTGAATGTATTATAATCCAGCCCCATTTTAAGGCAGGGAAGAACTCCATAACACATATGGACTCTTTCCATCGCCATAGCAACACAATCTGCGGGTACACACGTGTTTTAACCGGGAGATAATTGAATTTAAATGGATAATAGGAGGAGAAACTACAGCCTTTAGCATCTTGACTTGTGAGGTCGTGATGAGGCTCATTAACCGAGGGAAAATATAGACCGTGTAATTTCATACGTGAGGAGGAGGAGCACTTTAAGATGAGCGCGTGCAGGGGCTGTTTTTAGACCGCAGGAAAAGGACCTCACAGAAGCTATTAATCTTCAGGCTGAACGCAGCGAGGTGCTTTGATTTATGACTGCACGCTTTACACAGAGTCATCAGACCTGCTCAGACAAGCGTTTCGGTATTTCTGCATATCTCGTGTTTTTTAAGGAGGGTTGCGATTAATCTGAGGGGGAAGCAGGAAATACGAAGAAATCACGTTTTATAATGATCACCTTTCTCTATTTATTCTGGCTTTGTTGTGAAATATATCTCGTCTTGAAATCGTCCATTAATCCGCTTAGTTTTTTTTGGAAAGACCATGCAGAAGTTGCTCGAAAATATTTAATAGAAGAGTCATTAAATTATAGTTTTCTCCGCGTTTGCAAAAGGAGAGCTTTCGGCGTACCAATTCCCTCAAAATGTTAACAAATATAGGCTAAAAATACACAACAATCTCCACACAAATCATCACGTTTCTCTATTTATGCTTTCTTTATTGTGAGTAGGTAAGTTTCAGAAACCGGCTCGAGATACACTTGTTGTTATATTCCATGGAATGCTCTTAACGTCCCGACAGCGATGAATATCTGAAGTGCTTTGACAACAAATCCATTAATAAAGTCATCTGTAGAAGCCGTGATACTGTATGAAGTACAACGGCCTACCTGCCTGTCAGCCTTCCATCGGGGCACACACTGATCTCGTGCCCTCATTGGTCGTGTGCGCGTTCGTGTTGGGGGGAGGGGCTCTGTGAGGAAGTGGTAGATTTTCTCCGGTTGTGTATTTTCAAATTCTAGCGATCTCGAGCCGGTTTCTCAAACGTACCCAACCCCACCTTTAACTATTGTTGATTCTGACTAAACGTCCATAAATCTGCTTAGAATAAAAGCATACGTCATCCCATAAAAGATGTCTGTACATTCATGGATGCAATGCTAACACTAGCTACTATTAGCTAATTCGGCAATCTTTATTATGCCAACAAATATTAACACAATATAGGCTAAAATAATGTTTGTATCCCACTTCTGACTCCATGGACGACCTATACTTCCTGTTTACTGCCCCTTAGCATTATGGGAATTGTAGTTTCTAAGCGTACATTCTATTATCCCCCACATCGAAGTCAAAATGATTGCGCTATCAACTTATATACAAAAGAACAGGACTATGTGAGGACTGGGAATCAAACCTGAGACCTCCATCTGTGAGGTGACGCATGTAATACACTATCTGTACACAGTATATATATTTATATGCAGTATTTATACTCCGATGTGTCTCATGTTTAGCTCTAAATAACAGGTGTGATGTGTTTTATCTCAGAGCTCAGTAAAGTTTATTTTTGCCAAATATCTTCTAATCTTTTTCTACTTTTGTATTCTTTGATATTCACTTTGTCTTCATAATGAAATCCGCTCCTGTGCCATGTTGTAGTGACTGCCGGATTCAGTCACAGACCTCATTAAAGATTTATATTTCTCCTGTTTCACGTCTGTTTACTCCGGAAAGCACCGTTTGGGAATCATTGAACTAGAAACACAAACAAGTGAAAGATTTCCATGTTTTTACGATGTTTAAAATCATCAGCTTAATATATAAGATACAACTTTATGCATCTCCCAACTACACTATTCGATTATGAGGAAAAAGTCAGAATTTAAATCATGCTATCTCTAGGCAACAGCGGAGCTCTCAAATATATACAAATATATTAAAAACATGTCTGAAGTGTTTTGCTCCAAACACCAGATCATTGTAGCCATGCCTCATATCCCTCTATCTCACTTCCTGTTTCCAAAGCGCTGATTCGGGGATAAAGCTTTAAAGAGGAGGGGTCTGAGCTCATGCGGGACCCGGCAGCTACCGTCTAAACTAAATGCTGCCGTGATGAAACTCCATATCATGGATCATCAAGGCTCTGAAACAGTCTGGAGCTCAAAGGCTTTCTCTCTTGCCGGTTACACCACGAGGTGAGATCCTTTCTACTTCCTGCTTCTTCACACACATGCTCTCCAGCACAGGTTAGCTCTGAGTGTTAGCGATGCTAATGTAAACACCGACCATATTACGTCCAAAACAGTCGGGCATTGTTTCTGACAGCAGCGTTTCTGATTGGCCCGTGGGTCCACATTTCAGATGTTACGTCATATCAGACGCACATCTGGATCCGCTCCGTTGTTCCCCGTTTTTAGAGATTTGGGTACGGAGGCAGAAGAGAGAGGGTTTATTTCCTGACGCTGCGTGAGTTCCCCGACACACCGGGGACACACCTGTGAGACATCACAAAGTGCATTTTTGCACGATAGGTCCCCTTTAAATTAGCAAATCAAGTTTTTCACTAACAAAGTGGTAAAAGGGTAGCTTTATGAAGTCTAAAAGAAAGTGATAAATATGTCAAAAGTCTTCAAGATAGTGAGTTAAAAGTCTGCTATTTTAAATAACATACTTATATTATAATGAAAATAATGAGAAATGTGTCTCCTTTAGTAAGTTATTTAAGTTATTTAATATGATACGTAGTTTTTATAATGAAGAGTCTTGATTGTTACCATTAGCTTACAAGTTATTTAGTCCAGTCAGTCCAAATCAATGCATTGTGTTATACACTGGACCAGTAGAAGAGTATTGTGCTTTTGTTATGTCAAGTCTGGGACCTTCTCAATATAACTAGAATGACGGTATGTTATTGAAAATTACAGTTTCCAGATTCAGAGATCAGAAGAGGCCCATGAGTCTCTTTGCTAATGATCAGCAGCGAACTGTAAAGCTGACCCAATGTGAGAGGAAGAGGCTGAGTGGATTATAATCAGTATAGAGGTTCGTGTGTTGGCTAAATGTGTGTGCGTCCATGTGCAGACGTATAAGATGGACTTTTATTAATCCCTCGTGGGGAAATTGTTTCTCTGATTTGCTGCCATTTTGAACGGCTCCCGGGGAGCAGTGTGGGGAACGGTGCCTTGCTCAGGGACACCTCGGTAGTACTTGGACCTTCCAGTTGCCAAGCCAAGTCCCTATCGACTTCGCCACCACCGCCCGTTTTTAAATAACATCATATAATAAATATACCGATAAATCTGCTGTTAGTAGATGCTAGCTGTCTGATATTTGATGCTAGCCTTTCTCGACTTGAACTGGTGACCTTCCAGTTGCCAAGCCAAGCCCCTATCTACTTCGCCACCGCCCCATGGTGTATGCTTTGTTAATTGGGAAGTTCATATCCTAACTAAGTATGAATTATACCTGAAGACGTCATGAGGTAATGACCTTAGACATCTGGAACATACATGTTGCTCTGATGTTGGTGCGTCCATTTGGAAATCATGATGTTCGTGTGATAGGTAAACATGGTTAGGGGAGATGAGTGTGTGGTCAGCTGCTATAGAGGCTGTGTGAAACTTCTACTGTGTTGGAGCATTACTGTATCGAGGGTATGCAGGGATCCTGAAGTCAAATGTAAGACCTTTTTTAAGACCCTTTCCACACAGTTTAAGACCTCGTCGCCTCTTCGAGTTCTAACCGGTTACCATGGCGACACACTTGACCTCACATTGACTATACACAGTATTGATTGTCCTTCCTCCTTATCTTCCAACCAGTTTGGACGCAGACTTGCATTTCCCCATAACGATGTTGCTTAGCAACCGGCGTAAACGGACCTTCAAGTGCCATCAAGCAGTGAGCGTGCGACGTCCTGTTCGGATGACGTCAAACCCAACGGGATGCCATCGATAAACTCCACAGAATCACACGACACCTACGCCGTCGCCATGACTACATTCAGGCAGACGGCAGAACACAACCCTCTCTGGACCATTTAGATACTTAGTGAAAACAAGATACAACATTTAAAACCTTGGAGAATGCCGTTTAATATTTTTTAATAGCCGTAATTTTCGCTAAATTGATTTATCGACTGACTTTTTAGACCCCGCGGACCCCCAGCTTGAGAGCAAAGGTAATGTTTCCTCATTATTATTGTTTGGATAAAAGTGACATGTAATGTTGTACCACGAAATAATAATTGATTAACTATATCTGTGTTTTATTGATTCCTCTGCTTCATTATTTCCTGTTGCCACAACATGTTAGTCCAGCTTCTACTGTATACACATATGAAGAGGAGTAAGCTTCTGCATCACCACACAACTTCCTAAAAGTAGATTTTTTTTTGAATGACAAACATTCCGACACCATTAATTTCGCAATATCACATTTATTTAATTATATTTACATATGAACATGTGTTTATTTAAAGGGCGCATCCTTCTCTGTCTCTGAGTCTCTGTGGCACGTCTTCACAATTAACCCAGGGGTTTCATTTACAAACTGCTTCCACTTCCTGTCGTCCTGTGCAACGGTAGCACCACAGAAGAAGAAGAAGAATCAGCTTCCTTCAATTCCCGTCGTTCTTTGATCACCGTGTTTGGAGTTCAGTCGGAGCCGTCCTGGTTCTCGAGGATTGGATCTGAGGACAGAGACGGATGTGCCCGTGTCAGAAAGTCCGTATGAAAGGGAATCTATTGTTATTAAAAAAAGCTATAAGTCTTTAAATGATGAAAAAAACATGCTTTATTCCTTCTGCTACGCTACAGAGAACGAGGATGAAGTAGAATTTCTGTTGATGTTGTTAAATTGGATTTGAGACGATAATAATAATAATAGAATAATTAGCAATAATATACAAAACTGTCGAGCAAAAATAAACCCTGAGGTCGTCACTAAGGAGATGTTTGTTACCTGTCAGCGTGCTGCTGATGTCTGGAGGCGCAATCAGCAAGGTGCTGCCAGACGGTGAACTTAACTCCTACACACACACACACACACACACACACACACACACACGCACACACGCACACGCACACACACACACACACACACACACGCACACACACACACACACACACACACACACACACACACACACACACACACACACACACACACACACACACACACACACACACACACACACACACACACAGCACAATGTACAGTATGACGAGGTCGTTATGGGCACGTTCAGGTCGACAGATAGATAGATTTTAAATTGAAAATATTTTAATTAAACTTGTTTCCAAATGTGTAATGGGCGCTATATACTGTACTAGGTTGGAATATGTAAATAAATACTATACTTATATATATTTATAATTTTTACAAATATCTTAAAGAAAATGTACCTTGTCGGTGAAGCCTTCTGTGATTGGCTCCTGAGTATCCGCGACAACGCTCACAGAACCCTCAAGGAGACTCTCGTTGCCGAGGCGATCCTCCTGGTTCTGCCCCTCTTCCTCCAGCTGTGATTGGATGAGAGGGTTTGAGGAGGCGGAGTCAGATGTGACCGTTTGGATGATGACACCGTCGCTCGAACAGAGGCCGTCAGTCTGAGGAGGAAACACAGAAAATGATAAATAATCCCATAAAAAATACTTATTATGGATTATCACCTATATATTCAGGTCATTCACTTAGGTAAAAGTACTAATACCAAACTATTTGTATTGTATTTATAAACAAATAACATGTAGTAAAAGTACAACACAATATTTCCCTTTGAAAATTAGTGGAATACTTAAGTACAAGTACCTCAATAGTTACGACAATTATACACGCGTTCCTATTTATACGTAGTATTACTGACCGACAGGCTGTGCAGGATGATGTGTTCGTGTGATGAGGGGGAGGAGCCTGTCGTCAGGGTAACCGTGCTGTTATTGCCTAAGCTCAGGCCCTGATTGGACGTCGTCTGCAGGAAGTAAGTCCCCGGGGTTCCTGTGGGCTGCAGGTGGAACGACTGGAAAGCAAATACGTACAAAATATAAAAACAGAGCAGTGATGGGGACACTTCAGTTATTTCAGATAGCTAGCATCTTATTTACGAGAAAGCTAGCAGATTTATCGGTATATTTATTATATGATGTTATTTAAAAACGGGCGGTGGTGGCGAAGTCGATAGGGGCTTGGCTTGGCAAGACCAAGTGCTAGACAGCTAGCGTCTACTAACAGCAGATGTATCGGTATATTTCTTATATGATGTTATTGTGTGAATGTGTGTTTACAGGCAGGATCTCGAAGGTCTGCATGGCTCCGGTGATGTTTTCACTATCGTTGGCTGCTGCTGACGAATCTGTAAATTAACGAGACACAGGAGAGAAGTACATCAAAAACAGGAGGGTGTTGTGAGCGTAAAGAGAGACATTTTTTGGGGGATTACATCTTCCTCTCTTTCTCACCCAGGTGTGTGATCTGTACGGGAATCTGCAGCGCCGCCACAGAGGAGGGGGCGGGGCTTCCACTGCTCTCGTCCAATCGGTTGAATCGGATCTGCAGCGAGGAGGAAGAGGAAGAGGAGGGACTTCCTGATTGCGAAGAAGCGATGAGCTCCCGGAGACCCGTTAGGAGGACTGAGCACACGCACACACACACACACACACACACACACACACAGGTTATTAGAGTGCAATTCTTACATTAATTTTAACGCATTATTCTAGTGAAAAATTGCTTTAATTCTAGTGAAATAAACATGTATCTTTGTGTCATAATTATGTATATTTTACAGCTATTCTAGTGCAATTTATTCTAGTGCAATTCTAACATAAATGTCAGTGCTGCTGTCGATACATCCGAGCTGTGTGTTGTACCGTTGAAGGGGATCTCCTTGTGGTTGGACACTTGTCTCTTGATGCTCCACCACTTGGATCGAAGCCACTGAGGCGACCGAACGCTGCTCCAGCCGCCGGCCAGATCCTCCCACTTTATCTCGTTCTCCTCCTCCACCTGCAGCTCCAATATCCTGGAACACACAGTTTATAACACGTATTTTCATAGAAGGTTTTCATACAATTTTCAACATAATTTTGTACATATTTCTGGGGTGTTATTTTGGGCATTTTTTAACGTATCTCTCCTGATTTTACACGTGTCGATGTTACCTTACATGTCACTTGTTAGACCCTTTTATCCACAGCGACTCACATACTCAATACTGTGGGCAATCCCCACTCAGTCTCAGGGACACAACGACATGCTTGTCAGGGGTTTGAACCTGTACCTGTTGAACACTGCACCACACGCCTCCCGTGTTCAAGGTTATACTCATTTTGACTCTATTTATATACTTGATGGCTGGTTTAAATCAACAGCAATGCATCATATTCTTTAAGATCATCATACTAGTTTTTTTATACAATTTTTACTTGTTCTTACGGAAATCTGTCGTGGGATTTTTCAACGTATTTTCTCAACATTTTCAGACAACTTTTATATATTTCTTTGGAACGTTCAGAGACATATTCAGACATTAGTTTATACCTTTTTCAGGATTTTAATCTATGTTGCTATCCTGTGAGAAACCGCGTTTCTCTGAACAGTGTTTTTAGAGTTTCGCAGGACAACAGCTTGTTCTCCTCTTTGTGTCGATGCAGCGGATCAAAGCGGCTTTTCAAACACTTAATTTATCTTAAAGCAGAATCTCCTCTCCACGTAGAGTAAAACCCGCTCTGGTTACCTGCGTATGAGGTTGACGTCGTCCTCCTTCATCCACTCCGTCCCGCCGCTGTGTTTCCAGTTCAGGTAGTTTAACCACTTCGACCGACACTGTTTTTCGGACCTCGTTCGCACCAGGTCGGCCACCGTTGCCCAGGAAACGCCTCCCGTCACCGCCAAGCCCGGCTTCACGCCCGACATCTCGTACACGACCTCCGCGAGCCGCCGCTCCTCCTCCTCCGTCCATTTACCTGAGGAAAAAAAACGAATTAAGTTTAACCAAGACAAGATGCAGAGAGGCTTTGGTTCGGATAATTTTGGAAACCAAAGTCGGGAATTTACGAGAAAAGGAGGAGATCATTTGAATATTTTATAAAGTTTGGAAGTCATAATTATGCAGCAAATAGACAACAAAAATGAATTAGAATTTTTTTTTAAACTAAAATGTGGATATTTTAGGATTAAATCTATCGGCGCTTTCACACCAAGTACTTTTCCCAGGAATAGTTCCCGGACCTTAGTTCCCCTGAACTATCTGGCAGATCGCGTTCACACCGGAATAAGTTCCCTGGGGTGGATTAGTCAAATGAAGCCGCTGACGTCACTTCTTCTTCTTCTGCTTTGGGTTTACTGGCAGGCCGCAAACCACTTCACGGCGTACACTGCCACCCGGAGTCCCCGGCCGGAAGTCCTCGGAGTTGGGGAAGGCTTCAGTAGAAGCTGCTGGGACTCCCAGCAGCTTCTACTGAAGCCTTCCGAGTAAATCGCCAGAAGCGCCGACACCTCCTCATCTCCACCGCTCCTATGTTTTCTTTTGTGTTGCCATAAGTTAGTCTCTCTGCGTTTGTGCTCTGGGCTAATGCTAATAATGCTAATGCTAATAATGCTAATGCTAATAATGCTAATGCTAATAATGCTAATGCTAATAATGCTAATGCTAATAATGCTAATGCTAATAATGCTAATGCTAATAATGCTAATGCTAATAATGCTAAAATGGCGGCTTCACAAATCTTTTCGGAGTTTTATGGGGCGTGGTTTACAATTCGTCCCCCAGCCAATCAGAAATTGGAACCTTCTTCTCCCCAGGAAAGTCCCTGCTCTCTAGCAGGGACTGAAAAGGGGGTGAAAAGGTTCGCAAAAAAAAGTTCTAGTAAAATCCCAGGAACTATTGGAACTACTCCGGTGTGAAAGCGCCTAATGTGGAAAATAAATTATTTTATATACTTTTTAACTTGTTTTTTTTGTAAATGTATTTCTTTAGTCTCAGAATATCAAAGTCGTGAATTTACGTAAACAATTATTAGAAAAGAATCAGAACGTTTATAAAGTTTGGAAGTCATAATTATGCGGAAAACAAGACCACAAAAAACGTTTTTTCCTGAAATGTGGATATTATAGGATTGAATCTATGTAGAAAAGAAAGATGCTACATTTAAAAAACACTCATAACTTTTTACCTTTTCTAAATGTATTTCTTTATTGTCTCAGAACATAAAACAAAAATCTCACAAATCCACCACCGTCACAATATTGTAAATTTTAAGAAATTGGACTGAAATTGGTCAAACGGGAAACGGTGCCCTGAGGTTAACCCAAGCTTGTAATGTATTACTTTATAACCTCAGAGAATATTGAAGTAAATGCTTGTAAAGTCTCGACTTGCGTAAAGAAATGACCCTGTGAGGGATTAATAAAGTATGTCTTCTTCTACCTGTTGATTGATTGATTACCTGTGTTGCAGGTGTCCTTCATCAGGCGGCAGCGGTCTTTAACGGACGAGGCGCTGCGACCGAGAGCCGAGCCGATCGTCGCCCAGTCGTTCCCGTGTGTCTCCCTCAGCCTGAACACAGGAAGCAGAAACAGAGACTCAGGTAACGTTTGACAATATATGAATGTTTTTATGTTAAAATACGGACGAGGGTTCACTCACACTCTGAGCTTCTCGATCTCATCGGGAGTATACCTTAGGGAGAGAAACTCAAACGGTTTAATATTCAGCAGGAGTTATTGTTGAGTTTTAGGCATTTTCACTTATAAGAAGAATAATTATACATTTGATTTTGTTATTATTAATTGTATGCGTTGACATGCATTTAGAAGAAAAATAAGGATAAAAAGCCAATTTAGTTTGAAAAAAATGAATGAACAGAAGAATATGCCCTTAATGCCAACTCTTTTGCACGAAGAAGATTTAATAATGAAACTCACTTCCCGACGTGGTTCCGGTTGTCGTACATGCGGATAACTCGTCTGTAAATGGCGAACAGTGGGCGGTTTAACCCGAGCGCCACGGACCGATAAAAGTCCTTCCTCTCCTCTTTGGACATCTCAAAGATTATCTCTGCAGGATCCTCGATGCCTCGCGCCTGAAACACACACCACACACACACACACACACCACACACACAGAGGTTTAATTGTCATGCACAGAAGCTAGAAATGGCAATGACATTCTTCTGACCTGAGCTCCTCCAACAACGCAACATATATTAAAAAATAGTATAATATTTACAACGTGGGAAATTCAGATTCAGAAAGTGTTTAACCGTACCTTCACGTATCGATCGATGTTGTTCATCAGGATATCGATCTCCTCTTTCGCCCACATGCCCTGCTTCCACTTGTGACCTGAAGACAGGAAATGTTAAAATAACGACTTAACAAGGATTTATTTACTCGTTATAAAGGAATAACTTTATTATGCATGACCCAATTGTTATGTTAATAACAAATAATACAGTTTAATCAATCTGCTAAATAAGAAATTACTATTAAACTAGCTACTGTGTTTGATGATATATAAGCATATAAGGGCCGTTGTAGTTAAAGAATAAATCAAATTAAAGAACAAGGGGGATGGGGAAATATTCAGAGATCAAACTGAAATATTTGGGAATTTAAGAAGTATATTCAGAGCAAAAACAAAATCCAAAAATAAATAAAAGTGAAATTAGATATATTTATTTATTCAAACTTGCAAAGGGAAGCAAAAAATCCAACACTTTAATCCACATTTTTTTCTCGTGTGTGTGTGTGCGTTACCTTTGTTAGTCAGTGTGTCTTTGTCTTCCTTGGTAGTGAACCAGGCCTGGCTGACAGGAGACACTTCAGACTTCTGATCAGGACAAGGGCAGTCCTCTTCCTCCTCCTGCAGAATCTACACACACACACACACACACACACACACACACACACACACACACACACACACACACACACACACACACACACACACACACACACCACACACACACACACACACACACACACACACACACACACACACCACACACACACACACACACACACACACACACACACACACACACACACATGCACACACATGCACACACACCCACACCAACACACACACACATACATGTTTCTAACAATGTGCGAGGACCATGTGTTTCTACAGGGTTTGTGTGGGCCACCACTTCCACTGAAGCTGGAATGGTGCAAACAACTAAAGTACAACTAGGAGGGGGGAGAGAGTCAGAATATCACTTCAGATTAGAAGTAAATCCAATGTTTTACTTTTTTTTAGCTGCTGCTAGGCTGTTGCTAGGCTGTTGCTAGGCGGAAGTGTGTGTATGTTTCAAAACAGGAAATACAAGTCCAGCATTTTGCAGCCAAAACTAAGCATCATAAAAACAATTAAATGGCACAATTGTATTAAATACAAATTATAATATTTGAAAATGAAATGTTTGTATCATGAACCTTGAATATTTGTAATTTCACAGAATCAAAGACAACACATATTTCTATGTTGATATGTTCACTTACTCAGGGTTATGTAACTTAAGGGTTGGGTACCGAAACCCGGTGCCATATACGACCGGTACTAACCGGACCGAATGGCAACGGAGATTTCGGTGCCTGAGGTGTCGGGTTACACACAACAGAAGCATCACCGCCACACGTCACCTGCGTGCCATCGCCAATTAACAACATTACACTCGCTTTGATAGCTGCAGGTAGGGTACCGTTAGCTCGTATCTACAAACAGCTTCGAACCGGCCCTGAAACACCGTTGGTGTGAATGAGGTATATATGATGCCAATATAAACAAGGTCTTCTGTCGGCTCTGTACATCAATGCCGACCTATGCTGACAAGTAAGTGAAGAGTAGACATAAAGGTATTGGGGAAATGTCCCAGCAGTTTAGGATAATGAAGGTTCTAATATAATCTATTACATAGCCATCACATTTCTAACTCCTAATGTCAGGAAGGCAGAAAGCGCATTATACAAATAATAATACTCATAATAGCAGAAATGTTTTAACAATGACCACAATATCATTATTTTAATAAACCAAATGTGAACAATTGAGGTAAATGAGGAAGAACTGATTATTCAAATGTTGTAGTACAAGTAGTAATGTAGTGCATAAATTACTATTGCAACAAATGTGTCGATTTTCTTTGGACGAATTCTCCGGGCCAGTGGTTGCAATGGTGGGGCCAGTGGTTGCAATGGTGGGGCCAGTGGTTACAATGGTGGGGCCAGTGGTTGGGCCAGTGGTTGCAATGGTGGGGCCAGTGGTTGGGCCAGTGGTTGCAATGGTGGGGCCAGTGGTTGGGCCAGTGGTTGCAATGGTGGGGCCAGTGGTTGGGCCAATGGTTGCAATGGTGGGGCCGGTGGTTGCAATGGTGGGGCCGGTGGTTGCAATGGTGGGGCCGGTGGTTGCAATGGTGGGGCCGGTGGTTGCAATGGTGGGGCCAGTGGTTGCAATGGTGGGGCCAGTGGTTGGGCCAGTGGTTGCAATGGTGGGGCCAGTGGTAATACAATTCCACCGGTCCGGAGGGCCAGTGACATTTTACCCTTAATGTCTACCCCTGCTTCAATATATATTTTTTCCGAAATAAGGTCCCATGGAGGTCCACCGGAAGGGAGGGACCTCGCCTCTCTATTAAAAAAACTCTAATATTGTTGTATTGGGAGCAATCAGTATCCAGGTTTGAACTGTTTCACATCGGACTGCAACTAGAGCATTTAAAGTTGGGTAATTACTTTCTACATTTTCTGTTCACTGTTTCACTTTAATAATACCTTATAATGTAATCTGTAGAAAAAATAAACTTAATCTTTTCTTAAAATATATATGTTCAGTTGTGTTCTAGTTTAAATATACTGCATGTCTCTAGTTTATAGTGTGTCCTCTGCAGCCTTAGATCTCACATGACTGAAATTAGCCAATCAGAAAATTCCACCTGCATTTCCTGCAATGCCCTATAGGGGTGCCAGAGAGCGCTGGCCGACACACACTTTTCTCAGTTTTCTATGTCTATGAGGACAGTTTCTGAAATTCACACAGAGCATTCAAATGAACCAAATACCTAGAATTATCAACCATTTTGTTTGAGTGGACCGGCAAGAAAAGGCCCTCACAAAAAGAAAGTAAAGGTTGTATGTCAGGGGTTGGTCCACACAAGCACAAACCAAGAATAGCAAGACAAACCCACACACACACACACGAACACAAACATACACACAAACACACACACACACTAAGTTGAGAGTTAAGCGATGAACTTGAAAAGGTTTGGTTCATTTAGGATGTGGAAGAAGTTGATCACCTGAATGTGATCGACTTCTGCATCGGAGAGATCAGCCTCTGCCGTTGCCGTCATCGTCACCTCGAAGCCTTCATCGCTCTCTGACACTGAAGAAGAGGAAGATGTTACAGATACCAGGTAAAACAGTACTTTAAAGAGTC